>CM021529.1:11291650-11307609 GCA_010994315.2 Pisaster ochraceus
AAGAGGTGTTCGTGCACATATTGCACGAACACCTAAAAAACAGAACAATAACAAAAGGTGTTCGTGCACATCTTGCCCGAACACCTAAATAGTCAAGTAAAACTTACAAATAATCCCTCACTATGCCACCTCCCACTCAATACGTACCATGCGCAAGTGATATCAACTGCTGACGTCATCGTGACGAATTTATAATGCTGCACGTGACGTTGCCACTCGTAGTGATGTAGCCTCTAAAGTCCACGGCAAAGCACTTTTTAAGCCATCAGGCCTGTGTCTTTTTCCAACGATATCACGCATCATAGATGGCTATATAAAACACTCCATTAAGTGGTGATACTTTTATTTTTCAGCAGGCTGGGTCTTCAGATACAAGTTGGTTGCAGAATGTTTTCTCGGAGGCATCTTTTCATCCGTGGTCACTTTGCGTCACTTGTCGTGATTTTTCTTCTAGGTAAATATTCGACTACTATCAGCTATTCTCCTTCACTGCAGCATTACTTTTTTTCTTTTCTTGCAGCTCTAATCTCTTAACCTTCGTTTTAAATAATCGCGTTTAATTACCTACAACTAACTTTAATATAACTGTATCATAAGCGTTTAGAGGGCTATTGTGAGAACTATATGTATATCAACGTTTGATTTTTGATCGCATCACATTCTAATGATTGACGTTTTGACAATAGTTGAAGTATTTGCATTTTTTGGAACATGGGTTTTTTAAAATATCCATTCTCAAAATTGCATTGAAAGGTTTGCCGCAACTGGTGACCTGACCGCGTTTGACCTTGCAGTCGGACCGCAGGGTAGGCCAGCGGGGTAAATCTTGCTACAAAATAAAAATAAAGCAAATAAATAAGAATAAAACAGAAATAAATAAATAAGTTTTTGAACAAAAATTTGAACAGACAAACATCAACACATACATACATACATACACGTATTCTTACATTGCTATCTATGTGAGGACTTTCCTTTATCCCTCTAACTTAACACTCTCCATAGACTTAGTTAAAAAAAAATGTGAGGACACAAAAGTACAAAGGATTCCAATGTGAGGACAGCATTGTCCCTGTTTTATTACTTTGTACTACTGTCCCCACTCTTCTGATAATACCATGCCATAAAATACATACACAATTTATTACATACATACAGGTATTTTGAGTTAACGAATGCAACAGTACTTGAGACACCGAGTTAATAAATACAACTCGTCTGGTTATGAATATACAATGAACCAACATTTTACAATTGCCATCAAATTTTGCGGGAGAAAAAGAAGAAAACTAAAAAAAAATTACTTAGGCGTGGTCTGTTTAAGGATTTATAATTATTAGATTTTAAAAACGTGATAAAACAAATAAATAAATAAATAAACAAATAAATAAACGTCCTCGACGGAACTGTTCGATTGATTTAAGTCAAAAGTGCGTGAATAGAAGTTTTTTTTCCACACCTCGTTTATTTTGTCAAATTATTATTGTAACGGCGATAAGCATGGAATGTGCGCCGAGCATGCAATCAAATAATGTGCATATACTGGTACAAGAAAGCAAAATATCACACGTACTTCCTTCTAAAAGGCAAATAATATTCCCTCTAAATAATAATATTTGCATTTTTCTGTCGGTGAACAGTCCCTTCGTGGTTATAATATGTTATGAAGAATTATCTACATAAAAACGATCTGTTGTCTGTGCTTACAAAAACTAAAAATAATACAGTGTGTTACCCCCTTCACAGTTCGTACAGATTAACTATATAGTGCTGACGCATCTATCGTATTCTCTTTCTGTATTTTTACGGAAATGACTGACTGACTTTGTAAAATACATATAACCGATGTTGAAAAACATTGTAGAAAAAGCAGTATCAATTTTATGTATTTCCTCTACGGCAGAAAATGCATATTAATCTAATCGACCTAATCTAATCTAATCTAACCCAACCCAACCCAACCCAACCCAACCCGACCCGACCTGACCCGACCCGACCCGACCCGACCCGCATCGCCCAACCCAACCCGACCCGACCCGACCCGACCCGACCCGACCCGACCCGACCCGACCCGACCCAACCTAACCTAACCATGCCATTATTTTTAAAGGTAGGGTCATAGATTGGTAAATACTCAAAAAATGACCATAAAAACTAACTTGATGAGAATCACTGCAGCTTTTGATTTTATAAACTATTTTGAGAAAGGGTCTTCCTTCGAAGTAATATCGTTTGCATTATTTTTCACTCACACAAATTTAAATTTAAGAATGAATCGTTTCTTAGGTTTGTTGGTGTCCGTTCGCGAATGCTGCGCCCAGAGATGTTGACACCCGCTGTCACCTCGCTAACAAAACGTGGATGGATTCGACGGTCTTGTGAAATTGCCTGTATTCTTTTTGCTGTATTCTCAGAAAGTAGACACTGTGTTCAGATAAAACTTTCACATTTGACTTTTATTCTTTCTTTCTTTATGATTTTGCCGATAATTGCTTCCAATATGCCACTCGAATTGGTTTGAAATGAACTTTTGTGCTAAGCATCCGGTTACATAATTCTTTCATCATGGCCAAGTCGCTTGTGACACAATCGGTTGTAGTGCCTCGTGATTGTTTGGGTCATTAGCTGCAATTAGCGAGCACTGCATGTTCAGTTTTGTGTGAAATAGCATTCAATTGCCATTGTTTTGATCAGAGTGGCATACTGGAGGCAATTACACCACGGACATGGTACTAAAATAACACATTTCTTCAAGTCACATCAATTTAAATCTGCATGCTCCAGTCTAGGATATTAAGGACGTTCAACTCGCTCTGGGCATTGCCACTTGGAAAAACAATGAAAAACATAACAATAGTAGGACATGAGACTTTAATAATGAAACTGCATCTATTCGGGAAACTATAGTCTAGCCCCGTGAAGTACGCACAACGGTGTGTACCAACGTATTGCAAGCTACAAAGATTGCCTCACAATCGCTCTATCAACAAATTAACTTTTACTGTCAGTTTAATTCATTTACTCATAAATGTACCGGTGTCATAGGGGATGTTGTCCCCCGGGTGTGTGTCCACCAAACCGGCTGAAGGATGTTGATTCAAAAGAGGGTGCTATCATAGCAAAATTTCGACACAATTTGCCATAATAACGGATGGGGGGGGGGGGTCCGACAGAATCTCCCACCACTCCTGTTAAGATTAGCCTGTTTAATGACATTACAGCAAAGGGTTCAGTCGGTCAGTACGTCAATAGGGCCTACCTGAACTTTGCGATGTGTCGGCGACCTCGCCCTTTTAGGACCAATTGATCCTCTCGTCGACAGGATGAGGACGTTTAATGAGCCTTGCTTGATATACTACGCATGCAATTTATGTCTTTGTTTGTAGAACGGAGGTTTCTTGCAGGCATGTACGCGGTGAGCAGATCCTTCAAGTAAATGGGACCAATTTCATGATGACTTTGAAAGTTTAGGGGGCGCATCTAAAAGATGATGCGAGAATGAATAAAAAGCCAATGGAGTGATTGCATAGCTGGTGGTAAAATTCGAAAGTTAAATAACTGCATGATAATCCATGTGTTAATATTTCTGTCTCCCATTTCTTTTTATTTTAACAGCAAACATCTGCATTGCCGAGTGCCGTGAGATGTCAGCTTACTACGGTCCTGTACCCGAGCCGGATCCCGGTCAGCCTCACGGCAAATACTACTGGCTGAAATCAGCCATGCAGAAACTTCAAGCCGGGTGTCCGTCGGAGCGAGGCACATCAGGGAAAGGTACCCTGGAAGAAAGTGCCGAAACAGGAACTACCCGTATGGCTGAGAGAACCCAGAGTAAGTGTCCGTCCTTTCTATTTAAACTGTAATAGAAATATAAAAATCGCCAATTGAACGCAAATTTCAGTGTTGTATGTGGAGTACACTGTCTTGGCCGAGCACCAAATACCGGCGAATACAACGGTGGCCGAGTAGCACTCCATAGGGGACGAGTTTACAAAAATTATATCCGAGTACAAACATACCAAATAGTTGTATCTCCGAGGACGAGGACGAGGACGAGAACTTATCATGAAATATGCTACAAAATGAGGCATGTGAATTAGTTATTGACTTATTACTTGTAGCTTCTGGAGTAAAAAAAAAAAATAAATAAATAAATAAAATGAAAAAAATGAAAAAAATGAAGGCTTCACATAACTTTTCCACCGGTTTGAATATTTCCGAACTTGATGAATTTCGGATGATTTGAGCAGAAATTCAGGCACTTTGCCTATTTTTGCGTTTGTTCGCAACATCTTTGTGCCCAGTGAAAGCAAACTAGTTACAAATAAAACTGACGACATCTGAGTACGGACTTCGGAGGGAAGTACTTTGGAACTGAGTAGAGGTACGGGTTACTGCACTCTGAAAACTCCAAGGGGGCTTGATCTATTGCAGGGTCAGGCTGAACCGAAAAGTGGTTAAAAATAGGATTTTTCAGCAGAATTTCGCGTCATATTGACAAATTTCTGGGTTATTTTGACGCTGATTCCGTGTCATGGTGACCCAGAAATGGATCAGGCCCCACAAGACCCGGATTGGGGTCAATTCTGACATGAAGTCTTTAGATTGAAATCAGCAGTCAGGTAGCGCCTGGGTAAGAGTGGTGAGTACGGGAAGTACTACAAGACTGGTTAAAAGCAAAGTACAGTTGTATACCTTTGGTTTTTGGAACCGTTCGAATGTTTTAATCCTATATAAATGTAGACATATACAATAAAACTAACCTTTGAAAATGTAATTGTAAAAAGGTGGTCGCCTTTTTGAGATATCGCCGAAAGTCTGGAACGGTTATCTTCACTCAGAAAGATTAGTCCCTACTAGGAATACACAATCTGAGAAACGTTTCTGACAGTAACGCTTCTGATCTCAGATTCAACATTTTGGGGCATACAAACTGATATCTTTTTACATAACCACACTACTTTGAAGTGAAATGTTTCTGAAAATGCTTTATATTATAATCGAATGCTGCTGTAGGCGTCTAACCAACATGTTTTTATTGTTATTAATTTTAAGAGTGATTAACAAATGTATATCTTCCCTTTAAAATCTATAGTCAATAGATATCATTAACAGCACTGACAGATTCACGTAAAAACTGCATGCACCATTTTCTTAGATTTTAATGTATTCTCCCAATTGAAATTGTTTCCCGAGTTTCGATTACAGTTTCTTTGAATTGAATAATCCATTCTTCACCGACAAATATTGTTGTATATAGACGTCATTTTTTAACACGTTATTCTCCCCATCACACCCTGTATAGTGTCCTATCTGAGATGCAGGTAGAATAATAGTGATACTATTGGAATTTTATGTAGCACACGTAACCAACAATAGGGCTTTCGAAGACTTTTTAAGACAACGTTATAATATAACCCCCCCCCCAAAAAAAAACAAAAAAAAACAAAAAACCCAAACAAACAAGAATAATGAGACCAATTTACGTATCACCTTAGAAAGGTTTACAAGCCGCTGCGGCTTAATCAGCAGCCACTGCCAGAAACACCTCTTCTCTTAGCGTTAAGTGTTACTGGGTGCTTTTAAGGACGCACTCAGATGATATTCCACCAAACAGATAAGATTCAATAAACTGATGAACGATAACCCTAGAAACTCGTTTTTTGTTTGTTTGTTTGTTCGTTTTTCTTGCAATTTGCACACCAACATAATCGCTATAACTAAATGTGGGTCGCCAAACTGTCAGAATAATTAGACGCGCTAAAATTTTTCGTAACATTTCGTCAGCAGTACAAGGATTGCCTTACAGTAAATCAACCATCAACAAAAATGTTGACAGCGGCCTTTAAAGTTTTTAAAATCTCCTAGGCCTACTTTTGAAACTGTTTCAACTTCTTCTCCGTGTGACTTATTCAGGCTTTTTAAACATCGGAGTGCGTTCTGCTAGAGCCATCTCCTTTTTCTGCTGGTCGAAATGCTTGTTCATTTATTCAGTGCAAAACAATAGAATAAAATAAAGTAAATAAACGTATACCCTCATGTTTAATATCGTGGTAACAGTGTCTCATCGCATGACTATGTTTTATTTCACTCTCTTATAAAAGTAGCAAACTTTCAACCACACTCTAAAAACACCAGGGGCAGAATTGACAGATTCCGGGCCCCAGGGGACCTGACCGATTTCCGTGTCAGGCTGACCCGGAAACTGGTTACAAAATAGGATTTAAGCTCGTATTCTGCTTCATGTTGACCCATTTCTTGTGACACGGATTTTCGGGTCACCACTGACCCAGAAATGGGTCAGGCCCCCTTATTCTGACCGGGTTTTGTAGAGCGCAGATGAAGAAATTGTGTTATTTACATGCTCCATTACCTGAATGTTTTTCTGTCACCAAAGCGACTCTACACAGAGGATTATAACTGTATATACATGAAATTTTGTTGTTGTTGTGAACCTGCCTGGTTCTGTATTACATTGAATGTTTGTGCACAGTTTGCTCCACATGCTTGGAGGTACCTCTTGGCATGGAGAACGGTGACATCTCTGATGACAGCATTACAGCTTCATCTTACCTTGCCACTAGTTATCACGACTATCTACCTACCTGGGCACGTCCTAACATTGTGCGTAAGTTCCTTCCAGTCGATTTTGTGTTATCTTCAACAATGGGTTAGTTTAATTGAGACACAACATAAGACAACAAGTGTCTTTCTTATTTTAAATGTGGTTTCTTCTGAGTTTGTTTTTGAGTTTTTTTTTAAAAGTTACAGTGACTGTACATTTTTGAATTTTTTTTTCCCCTGACACAAGACAATGCGGAATTCAAGAATGGCATTAATTTCAGAAATGCTCTCTTAAACCCAACTTTTCTTTCGTCAGGGGACGACACACCATTGGACAAACAGACTATACTATTCATACCAACGAAAGTATACTTTTCATGCAAAATTACAAAGTACTCGTGAACTGATTGCGTTAATTTTGTATGTAGATATTTCAGTTTCCTAAAAAGTATACACTGACAACCAGTCCTCTCTTTACATATTGATTGCTCATGTACAGCGTACCCATGGTGCGCAGGCGAAACATACCCTGCTCCATGGATACAAGTTGACTTCAACGACACCGTGCACATCACAGGTCTAACCACGTGGGGATATGTACATAATGGTGGTTATCATTACTCAGTCAGGAACTACACAGTTGCGTACGGTAATAACAGTCAATCATTGAGTAATGTGACGTCACAAGATGGAACTCCCCGACAGGTAAAAAAAAATAAATAATAAAATAAAAATAATAATAATGGAAAAAGAACAACAAAGGTTTGATTTCGCAATAATTACGAGAAAACAAATCGTTGTTACTGTGATTCTGAATTTAAATTGGTTAAAATAGCACTGATTCTTTGAAGCCGTACGGCTGGGAAGCTTATACTGACAGATGCATCCAGTGAGTCCCGGTGTGGCAGGAGATTCTGTCCCGATCCCTGGAGTTTCTGCTGGGAATTTCGTCTGATAATAGCGCCCCTTTTGAACCAACTTCCTTCAGCCCATGTTATTTTACCATAAGGGGGATACACGCACCGGTGGACAACATTCCATACACCCTAAAAACCCTCGGGTCAAAGTTGACCTCAACTCCGAGTCTTAGTTGACCTGGTCCATTTTGGGGTCCGGAAGTGATAACACATAGGATTTTAACACGAAATTTGATTCATTTTTGGGTTTTGACACAGATTCCGGGTCATACTGGAATGGGGTCATACAGGAATGGGTCAGCCCCAACGGGACCCGGATCTGGGTCAATTCTGACCGGAAGTCTTTAGAGTGTATGGCACCGGACTCCACTCAGACGCTGGTACTTCATTTCCTGGTTCACGCTCCTCGTTGTGCCCGGTGTGGCTGTCCCATTAGGTCTCAAAAGGTAGCTTGCACCGACCCTTTAGCTCTAATAACAAGAGTCCTTTTTAGGCGAACTTTCACTCCTAAAACCTGTCTACCTTAAGAAATATAATCAACTGTTCTCTGCGCTATGGAACTGAAGTTATACAAAATCTTATAATCAATTGACAGTTTCGGTGCTACAAGACACTATCGATATGCCCATAAGATTATCCACGCGTCCTAACGACTGTCCCTATTTATAATTTTAACAGAAACTTGGGTAAAAATTAGGGCAACCGTTTTGTTGCTGCGTGTTTGTTGCTTTCTCTTGTAACATAAATCAATTATAGTAAAAATAGATTGTGACATACACCACACCAATCTACCTGCTGGCGATGTTAAAATGCCACTCTACACAAATAATTCGACCAATGATATGTTGCTTTTTCGACAGTTCACCGGTAATAGTGATGGGAATAACAATGTGACGGTCAGGTTTGACGAAGCCTTGCACGCGAGGTACATACGTATCCTGCCCACTTCTTGGCGCTATGGTGATACAGAAGGAAGCTGCTGTATGTATTTTGAGGTGTTGGGATGTAAGTAATTTTAGAGAAGTGGCAGTTGTTTAAAATCAAAGTCTTATCATAACTGAAGTTATACTTTGGTAGAAAATTATGATTGTCCATATGCCTTACGTCAACCTGTGCAACATTTAGTCCCCTGGTGCATACAAAGGCAAACCAAGTAAAACAAAAAGATAAAAGAAGCTGATAATTATACAGATCTGCCCATGGACCCCTAATTTCATGTCGGGCAACGCTGCTGCTACGCTGAGGTCACGCGCATGTTTCTACGCACCAAGAGCAGCTGTCATCCAATGATCTGCCTCCTTCAGTGAGGGTGCTGTTTGAGAGTGTGGCGTCAAATGGGTTCTATTTTCGAAGCGGCAATAGGATCATGGAGCCATGACTCCAATTAGAAACCAGCACACAATTGGAAGTTGATTAAACAGTCATAATGAACTTAAGAAGAAAGCAAAATGTAAAGCAACAATAATACACAGCATGGACTGATCTATCTAGAACCAATCATCACGTGATCACAATGAAATGACGTTATCTAAGCTCGCCAGTACATGTAGAGTAAAAGTAAATATTAAAGGGACACCGTCGTCATGATCATAGTAGGCCTGTGGGTTTACATTGAATTATGAATTCTCTTCCAGTTACAGCACGCATGCGCGCACTGGTCGATCGGATTTATAGAGTGCAGTACTGGAGGAGAGTTCATAATTAATCCTTCCCATGCAATATACTAATTACATTCACGCATGCGTACAGACACTATTGGTTGGAAAAAGTCATTAACATGTGTACTAAGCAGACGCACAAACGCCACCATCAGCCCCAAACAAAAAGGTGCGCTGTTCTATCATGTTGCCAACCAGTAGTATTAGTGCGCACGTGCGATGTGTTAATAACATATTTCCTGAGAAGAGTCTATTCCAACCTCTTTCTCAAGAGTGATCGATCTCGCCGTGCCATTTTTCCCAGCATGCCTTGCTCGCTCATAGCCCTTGGAATTGATTTATTAAAATGTGCTGGAATCTGGCACATTTTAACAAGGCCTGTGGCCGGTTCACTCTACGCAAAAGAGGCATCAGGTCTAAGAGCAACCTGGTGCCCTCTCATTATCGTTGATCTTGTGATGTGTCTAACTGTATGCAGTTTATGGTGACCGTGTGAAAAACATGATTCATTTGAAATGGAACCGCGTCCAAATACTGGCACATTTTAATCAACAAATTCCAGTGGTTATGAGCAAGCTAGGCATGCTGAGAAAAAATGGCGCGACGAGATCGATCACCCCTGGGAACGGGGTTGGGTTCTATGGACCTTATGCATTGACGTCATACAGCCGCTACCTTAGAGGTAAATCGATGATGAAACAATGGAAACGCACAGATTTGTACGCGTGGTACACAGGACTGGCCAATCAGGTGAGGGTGCCCTGCTCAAATGACGTCATATGCATAAGGTCTATTCCATGTAAAACCACAGCCTTGCTATGATCATGACGGCACACTGCCCCTTTAAGTCAACAATGACCCACATTCTCTCAAGTGACTGTACCCGGTCTTAGGACTCGTTTACTGTAAGTGTGCGTCTTCTTTGAGTAAGAAGTGGCCTGTCTTGCCTTTTCTGGTAGTTGCAGGCTGTGCAACCCCATTTTCCTGAAAGAATACGCTAAATACGACACGTTATTGCTGTGCCACATGAAGATTGTCTGATGTGTACTAATAATGATGTTACGTATGAAATTCTTTGAATTTCCTTTTTGTTCATATTGCACTTTGTCTTAGAAGAATACAATAAGAACCTTTTCTGCAAGAAGTCACAAGAAATTAGTTAAATGTGTAGGTGCTTTTACGCACATTTCATTACCCCTATATTTTTTCGTAGACTTTTATACAAGAGGCAAACAAAAGCAAACAAGGGCCAAACCCCACACCAGAACATTGTTTAACTCTGCGTGACAACGTCAACCAAATTTTTACACTCGGACACTTTGCCTGACTTATTGAGTAGCAGTTTGATTTTAGCGTTTAATACACTCTTTTTGAGAACCCAATCATTTTTAAATCGCTCAATGCATTGTATATAGATCCTTTTGACTAAATAAAATCAGGCACGTAGGAAGATGATTTTAACAGGGGGGCCAGGTTATATCTGTGAAATTTGCCTGGTCACTTACTTATACACACTTTACCCACATCCCCAGATCACCAGAATTGCCTAAAATCGTATACATGTACTATCAGTTTAAATCCGCTATGCACTATTGGTAAGATCTAAAAAATGAAGTTAAAATAAAATAAAACTGACACGATGTAAAGTTGATGGTGGTAGAAAACATCCCTTGAAATATTGATGCTAAAATACTGTTTGATACTTTCATTTTTTAGAAATGAGTGAAACAAATTGAGTGAAACAAAATTTAGTGAACAAAGTGTTCTTGAAACGTAAATTCAACATATAGAATAAATAAAAAAACTTACATGTACGAATGCATTTTTCACAATTTTCTTGATGAAGACACAACCAAATGAGCTGAAATTTGTACAGGTTGGTTTTTGTACATTGAGTTTCAATAAGTATGGAAGTAGTTACCAATAGTGTCTAGAGCTTTAAATTTCTTTGAGAACCCCACCCCCCCAAAAAAATAAAATAAAATAAAATAAAAAATAAAAAATAAATAGATAAATAAAATAAATAAATAGATAAATAAATAAATAAATAATTAAATAAAAAAAATAAAAAATAAAAAATAAAAATAAAATTATGTGAGCATAATCGTAAACTTTTCTTTCGCCGTGTGTACTAATTTCCCATTACCTGTTTTTATTTCACCCCTTTTTTTGTTATTGTGTGCTGTCCCTTTTTCTTGTGCCACCCCCTGATTATCAACTAAATATGACTTTTTAAAGTCATAGTTCATTACCTAAATTCGGAATTTGCCAAAGAAATGTCCCCTTCTTTCATTTCTTTGGACGAAATTCGCTGCCAGTTCTTCAATATTTACTTTGTCTGTAAAATATCTTTATGGACATGGGCAATCATGCAGTGGTTCAACCGTTTTTGAGTCATAGTTGCACGCAGATATGATTTGATTCTACGAAGAGCTGAAAATGTTCTCTCTGCTGTGGCAGTAGTAACCGGTATTGTGAAATATATCCTCAACATCTTGTGGATTTCTGTCAACAGTTGTTTTAGTATTGGATCAGAATTCATCCTCTGGCAAATCATTCTGACATTTCATTATGAAATTGTGAGGAGAACTTTTACTTCGCGATCAACAAGTGACAGATATCAGAATACGTGTGTTAAGTTGTTCGTGCAAACAAAATGCGCGCATTTGGTGTCATCTTGGTTTCACGTGACACATCGCAGCATGGCAATCTCGTTCCCTTGACTGACGCGCTGCGCCATTTTTCCCAGTCAGCGCCGGTGAGGGACGATACGGGCTACCTAGCTCTGGCAATCGTGGCTGTTCAGCCTTTGACATTATCTACAAGTTTAAAAACTTAAGCAATGCATTGACAAAGTGCGCCCTCTTTGGCCTTGGATGAGCAATACACAGAGATTATAGTTGCGTTCCTCATGGGTGGGCAGAAGCACCGACGAAGAAATTTCAAGACTCCGTAAGCAAAATATATGTATTCAAATAGCCACTTTGTCAATGTGATTTGATTGAATGGCCTACAGACTGCAGTACTATTCCCTCGGGACATAAGAACATGACAATTTATCATCCGGAAAACCTTTTTTTTAGGGTGGCCCGGCCCCCCCCGCATTTTTTCAGCGGGGGCCAGTGGCCCCCCGGCCCCCCCGGTTCCTACGTGCCTGAAAATCAATCCAAGCAAAATTTATTTCGAGATGAACCCACATGTGTCTCTTTGTGAAGTTTATACCACTTCCGCTCAATCAACCATTTCTTTGAATGACACCCTTTGTTTACACAACTCAGCAAGAACATCACAATCTCTTACATCTTCCCATTAGGGTCTAATGTGTAGCTAATCCTTGTAACATCATCCTGCTCAATTATCCAAAGAAACAACCAGGGCAAGGCCAAGAGTCTGGAGAAGAAGCAATCTGAAAACGTGGTTCGTTCCACCCTGTAGTGGCTATATTAGTACCACGGCTGAGTAATTGCTGTACAATTCTTATAGGAATTCCTAGCGAATCTGTTAACAAATAGGTAGATAAACTACATAATTGAATTTATTGAATACATGAGAATAGGGTGAAAACGATTGTCCCGCCCCGGAAGAATGCTGCCTGGAAAAATTCATCCTGACAAAATTAATTTTTATTTGTTCATTACAAAAATATTTAGTTCTCTTAATAAGGACAGGGAAGACCGGGGAATATAAAGGGTCCTTGCGCGTGAACATACCCATGCTCATTTACGAATACATTATTAATTAATTAATTAATTAATTAATTAATTCAATTATTGATTGACAGATTGATTTTATTTTTTTGGGACACCGATCTGCGCTTATGCAAAGTATTTAATATAAAAAAGGCCAAACCATAGACGACTTTATTACAACATTAATTGTAAATGTTCGTTTGTGATAAATGTTTAGATAAATTATGTTATTTTATTTTTGGTAGAACAAAGAAAAATCCACTAGGGCTGAAATTGAGCCTGTCTTTGTTCAACTCAAAACATTGGTAAAAGATTTACCCAGTCATTTCCCCTGGTTTATTTCTTGATAAATAAATTATAACACAATCTGTGCTTCAATCGCTGTACATGCACTTTCCACTGTTCAGTCTCATTGGTCTTGAAGTTTCTCTATTAAACAAAAAATATATTGGTCTATGTATAAATATTACGATATTCATCTACTGACACAAATTTCTTACGTCACTGAAAAAAAGGGACCGCTCCCAAGGACGTCTTCACTCGTACCAGCTTCCTACACTGTAAAAACGTTTGGATCAGATTTGAACCAGAAGCCGGTTCCAATGGGGTCTGACCCGATTCAGGGTCAGTACGACCCGGAGTCTGTGTCAAAATGAGCCATCGATGGGTCGAGTTAAAACCCCATCCTTAAAACCAGTTTCCGGTTCAACCTGGGTCAGGCCGATGGAACCTGGAACCTCGCTCAATGTCTGACCCCGGAGTCTTTAGAGTGTCGTCTACTCATTTTCATTTCAGTTTCTCTCTTACAAAAAAAGAGAAAAGAATAAAGATTATGCCATTCAACCTATCACACGAACTTCGTACGTCACTAGAAAACAAGAATTATTTTCAATTTGATATTTTCATTCGATACACGCTTCTACCACACAACATGATCGAGGATGGAACACACCACCTTAGAATGTCCACATTAAGCTATTTCATACTCTAAACCGTTATCACTATTGCTGTTGTAACTTTTGCGTTTCCAATAAGACGTGTACAAAGAGTGCGATGATTGACCCCCCTCAATAAATTTCCATCTTGTTGTTTCTTTTCTGAGAACTAAATTATTTTTCTCCACCTTGTTACATTATTAATTACAAGAACCGGCGATAAATGTTAAGGTCTGTAAACTTTGTAGTGTTATGACCACGTGACCGAACAGACCACGGTGTGTGTCAGCAGATAAGTCCGCGTGTCGTTTCACTGTAGGCCCATGTAGCTAGCTATTCATTCTTCGTGGACAAAGCGCAACCAACGAGATTTGTTATCCAAGCAGGTATGGCGTACTGATGACGCAGTTTGAATAGAGATACGAAGATGGCTCTCCATCATATCGTCCGCATGTTGCGTCTACTGATTCTACCGTCACTCATTTTTCTCGGTAAGTAAAATGGATTATCCTTCAATATTTTTCCCAGGGGACTTTACTTAACCAAAGCCTATTCGGTTTGCGGTAACACCTAGTAAGACCTAGTTCCAAAGAACAAATCTACACAGCTAAGTAGATGATACATATGGTGTTACCGCAAACTGAATATACATTGATACCGCACCATGCAATGCCTCAAGAAATATTAACCAAAGCACTGTTTTAACCAATTTGAATCCTACTGACTTGTGAATACCGTGCCCGATATGTGGCAAAGGGTGCCCCCAAATGTTCACATTTAACCAACGTAGTTTCCTAATGTACAGATATAATCCCTCTAAAAATCTTCAAAAGAATTTCTAAGATTCCCAGGACACGATGAAGGCAAAATGTGAGGGGTACACCATGCCACACATCGAGCACCAAATGCACTTCCGTGTCCCGAAAATTAAAGAGGGCGGGAAATGACCAATTAAATTTTGCCAATGATTAACTCATTGCCAATAGATAGAATTCTTATGTGAGTGGGACAAATTTACTAGTCTCTAACCTCACGTTAAAATGGTTGCCTTTGTATTTGATACCATTCCAATGCAAATTTTGTCAACAACCAGAACATCCAATGACATCATTCAACAACAAAAAAAGTTTTTTGTACCGGGACATTTTGCTTCATAACTGTCTTTTTCGGAGCAAATTATTTAGACATGACGTCATTGGATTTCAACAACTTAACGAATCTTTAAAGTAGATTTAACAAAACAGTGTCTACTGAGTTATTTATTTAGAGTGCCCGTTTTTAATTCAACAGTCAGTATTACACCAATTTCCAAAAATAATTTTTCCCTTCAAACTATAGCAGAATAGAATGTCAATTGTCTTGTTACCGTCGGGGTTAACAAATATAGGGTCTACATAAAAATTCAAAAATCCATCAATCACCAGCTCTTCCGGAATTCTCATAGTGATCGATACTGTCCGATGTTAGAGACTTTATAACCGTTTCGCAATGAACGTGTAAACACGTCGCTAACTGTTTCTATTTTAACCGACACGTTGTTGCGTCTTAGTTCTCGAAAACTGTTCTTGGTCAAGCAGTGGATTTACGTCAGAAACGTTTTGTTCTGGTCAGGCGCAAAAATACATCCCCTGTAATTGTTTAATTAAAGCGTGCAAAATATATTGAAATCAAGCAATTCCAGTGGTTGCGATTTTAAACAAAACATGGAAATTAGGTTGCATAGTCACAGTGTATGATATGGTAAGCGTCTACTGCACAGACGCGCCCTGCACTACACCAGCCTCGCTATCGCTACCATTGGTAGCGTCATTGATTGGTGTGCTGCATAGATACTTGTGAGCGAGCAGGCATGCTTTGGAAAAAATGGCACGGCACGATTGATCACTCCTGGGAACGAGGTTGGTATGGTGGCTATGAAGGGACATCGCACACCGCAAATATCTTTGCAAATAATGTATTAGCGATGTCGCAAGTATGTTTGAAATATCTTTGCAAGCATGCAACATAAAATATTTCCAAAGATCTTTGCGACATCGCAATTGTTTGCAAGGCTAATGTGTAAAGACCACTGCGATAATATTTGCGGCATCTCAAATATTATCGCAAACATTGGCATAGATAATTGCGATGTGGGATGTCCCTTCACGGCCACCTACAGTGGCAGTACCCAGTAACAGACGGGGGATCTGCCCCCCC
>CM021529.1:11326401-11343499 GCA_010994315.2 Pisaster ochraceus
AATCTTAATGTTCGCGTTGGAAACCTCAGGATCTAGTACAGGCTGCCAACAAGATATGTGGTAGCTTGCTACAAAGAACAGATGGCCCACCACTTTAGAGGGTTAGATATGGTACTTTGAGTGGGTCTATTTATCTGTACAATTTTGGGCACAAAGAATATGAGTGAAAATATTTTAATATACCTGGTTTGAACAGCAAACAGCAATCATCCTTGTTTACGGTAGCTTGCACATAACATAAAGCCTGGGCAATACAGGGGAGATCTTTATGCCAGGGTCTATGTATTTATAAAGGCCATAAGGAGCGGGGCTTCACGGCAATTTTACCAGGCCACATACCACATGCTCAAGGAAGAAATGCGAAGAGTACGGATCAAAGCACTATGCACAGATTCACGGGATCGTGTACAAAGTCACTGGAGAATGTTTGACTGCTAAATTTGTAATGAAGTTTTTAAAAGTGACCGCTAGCGCCGTAGTAGGGAAATGGGCTTCTGCGGTGTGTTTGTCGAACTTGTGATGGTTGAGAAACTCAAAGACTATTTTTTTTAAACATTCATCAGGCGAGTAGGAAGGTTAACACTTAAGAGTTCACTAGTCTACAAGAATAAAAACTTCTCTGTTAAAATTATATTAATTTTATTACTCATAATCAGCACTCAAACTCGATTGTGTTTCTCTACCTTTTGAGAAAAATTGCCAGACTGATCGTCATGTGACATTCATAGGTCGTGAACCATTATTTTGAATGTGTTTCTTTATAAATCCATTTTTTTTCACAGTTTACTGGCAATACCGATGGTGAAACTCATGTTTACGCAAGATTCGCTGAAGTTATTCGCGCAAGATTTGTGCGTATTGTCCCGGTTACATGGACTGGCAATAACGACGATTGCTGCATGCGTTTTGAGGTTTTAGGTTGTAAGTAGAGACATCACGTGATACAGTGAAATGATGAACCGAAGTTCTCAGAACTAAATAAGTCAGTCAATTTGAAACAAAAACTGTAGACTGTACTCTTAGAATTTATGGACGGTTTATTGCATTTTCAGCACTGAAGTATGCACCTTTTTTTAATCTGAAATTCTTAGTTATGTTATTATTAAAATCGTAATGAATTTAGTTAAGCTTATAATGTAAATATAATTTGTTTTTCAGTTTAAGTATAAAAATGGAATGTAAATAAAAAAAACTCCATGTCTAAAAATTCCAAGGTCAGAATTGACCCGGAATCCGGGTCACAGTGGGCCGAACCCACTTCTTGGTCAGTATGATTGCCAGACTGACGCCAGGTTTGGTCAAAGACCCTATTTTTAACTACAGTCTGGGTCAGTCTGACCCCAAAATGGTCCAGCCTGACCCAGAAATAGGTCAGGCCCTGGCAACCGGATTCAGAGTCAATTCAGGGCCAGTTGCTCTATGACTTGATGCGTCCTTTGACAGCGCGCTCTTGGAAGTCTCTAACACAGAATGGATCAACCACAGGAGTAATTAACCAGGGGTTACGATCGAGTGAGGCATTCTGGGAATGAATAAAAAATGGCGCGGCGAACTCGTACACCACTGGGGACGAGGTTGCTATTGACCATACATAACGTAATACAATATAATAGAGATCAATGGTTGGAACGATTGGTTGTGCACTTCGTGCTGTCAATATGGCGGCGCTCTGTAACAAAGATGGCAACACCGTGTGTATTTTATTTTTTGTAACTTGGTATTTGCTGTATTGTAGGTATATTTTAGTCCTCATTTTTTGCATCAAGACATCAACTAATTGAGTTGTTATTTCAACTCTACCTGACTGTGTTATCAACCAACGAAAACACATGATAAGATTTTTTTGACAAGAAAATAATATCGTCTACCTACCTTTCGTTTGAGTGTTGTTGTCCGCCATTTTAAAAACCACACACCAACACCTCAGAAATACGTTCGCCTATGGTTGCTAACGTTCGCCAACGTTGGCGGGGCACAACTCGTTCCACTCGAATTTGTTGGCAAACGTTGCCAAAGTTTGCGCAAGAGGAACGCATCCAGCTATCGTCCAATGATCTGCCTCATTTTGGTCTCATTGAGGGCACTTTTTAGAGTGTGCCAGCCATTGCAAGGGGTCTAACATGCGGTATATGAAAACTGTTAGCCTGCATATCCCTCAAAATAACAGTCTTACTCCGTTATAAAGAACAGACTGAAAGTAAGTATAGGCATGAATATATATAAATTGTAAAGATAATTAGGCCTATAGTAGTTGGTTTTCATTATTGAAAAGAATGGTGTCACTTTGGTACATTGCACATACATAGCAATAATAGGAAAACAAAATTGGGATTGCACTAAATTAATCCAACCAGACACCAATATTAGTTACACCATTCGTACTTTGCTTGAGAAAAAACAAATAATGTTAACACAATAAAAGTGTGAAGCCGTTGAACAATATTCTTACATCTGCCACGTTCTTAATTGAATTTGTAGCGTAATAATGCTTTTTCAAATTTAGTAAACCTTATTGTAATCTAATCGAAAAATGTACACAATTTTCTGAATAAAGACAAGCACAAAAGGTTATTTCTCTGTACTTGAGAAAATTTGTGTGAAGAGTTTAATTTCCGCATGCTTCCAGCAACTCACTTGTCAATTGAGACAAATCAAGGAAAATACACCACCATACGTTTTTGGAAAACCATTCAGTCACCCGGGGCTCGATTTCACAAAGCATTACGATTCATCTTCAGTTGAGTTATCAGTATCGCCATAGTGATTCGTATTGTGACGTCACACTTTGCTTAGCACTTAAGATTGATACACTGCTTACGATCAATCTTAGCTCTTTGTCGTTTGATTAAAAGTATCGTTTATTTTTTCGATATTTACCAACCCCGAACTTAGTCATTAATTTCAAGTAAGTCGTCATTTCTGACGGGACTTCCGCAAAAACACAATTATCACTTAGCAGTTTAATTTCAACTTGATAAACTCAAAGAATCGATATAGAGTATTTGAGACCACTTTATGATAACCGGATTAAGGACGTTTTTATTTTATTGCGTGTGGCTTTTAGCAGAACAAATAACTCATTAGAGATTCTTTGCCAAGAGGTGATATTGCTCCATTAACCCAAAACAAGATGTCATGGAAATATATCGATTAGTGTGCATTGCCGTATAAGATTCCAGTTACAAACTCGAACATGTAAAGCTATCTTAAAAGAAAGTGATGAAAGAGTATGGAGCTCTGGAAATGCCATCTGACCTCTTGAGATCCTGATACAATTATCTTGGTTTATTTCATCTTCTTCATAAGATATTTTGTAGGGGTGACAACATCTTCAAATGGATATTGTTTTCCCGAGATGATACTTTGTTCTCTTTGATAGTAGACATCTTGATTGTAGGCACCGTCATCTATAGAAATATTGTTGCCAGGAGCCAAATGACACTTCCAGAGCTCCGTAGAAGAAAGAACAGAAAAGACGACCGTGAAGCTGTCCTGACTCGAATGTACTCATACGTAATGTTAAGCCAATTCTTAGAAAGCTGTGCGAGTCGTCTGATGATGCGGATCGCTACGGAGGTGAACACGCCCGACTACTTTATTTTGAAAATTGCAATCAATTGATGTTGTAAACCCTCTCAACGATACTGGGAAAGGGCAAGACGACGTGGACGTTGCAATGGAAGGTGGTGATACACAAACTAAACATAACAAGGAGGACAACTTGGTGAACGTTGAAAAAGATATGGAGATTATTTCTCTAGATGACGGTGAAGAAACCAACCATGCTCATCATCTTGATGTTACTGTGGCAGACGAGCCGAAACGCATTGGGGAAAATAAGCGTCACACCACTCGCCCTTTCCTCGTCAAGAACGCGTTTGTGGAGAAAACACCGAAAGGAAACGAAAGCATAGTTCCTCCTAATGACAAGGACAAAGAGGCGGAAGGAATGGAAAACAACGCCGGTCTCAACGGCGAGAATATTAAACGAGGCCGGACGGTAAGGGGGCCAGCAACGCCGAACCGCTTCATTAGATTCTTCACGCTGTGGTCGTCCACCTTTTCAGATGCTGTTGGAGTTCCGGGATTGAAATATGTGGTCAGCAATCAGGATGGCATCCTTCGAAGGTAATTCTTAGTCGCTTTAGATTGGATTGTATTATAATGAAAGCATTCAACACCATGCTTTGTTTTCACTGAGTTGCCTATAAACTCCCGGGTCAGGCAACACCCGGTAAAGTGGTTTTTGTAAAGTTGGATTTCGTCTCGGATTCTGCGTAATTTGGACAGTTTTGGGGCCATTTTGACACAGATTGATCCAGAAGTGCGGCCCCATGGGACCCGGATTCGGGTCAACCCCGACCCGGAAGTTTTTAGATTGTGCACTCTAATACCGTCCGGGTTAGAATTGATATTGTGATGTCACAGTCCAAATGATTATGGTAAAAACTGACCTTAAAATGAATCTCGGTGCTTTATGAAATCGAGCCCATGGGATGTATTTCACCTGTTATTGTTATTAATATTTTGAAGTTAAATAATTATAACAATTGTGGTTCTTGTACCAGGCTAATCTGGCTTATCGCCATCGTCGGAGGTTTAGTTGCGGCTGGGTACCAGATCTGGGAAAGAGCGACTGTCCTTTTCGATAATCCAAAGACGGTTGACTTGCGGGTTGTGTACGTCGATAAGATAACCTTTCCTGCCGTAACTATATGCAATTACAACACATTCAGGTATGGTCTGATATGCACTGCCAACCGTACACGCCATACGGCTTAAAGGTATACGTTTGGTAACCAATCTCAATTATTTTCGGCGATAACTAAAAAACGTGACCACCTTTTGAAATGAAACTTTCACAGGTTAGTTTTTATTGTATATATTATCTAGGATCAAAACAACCGAACGGTTCAAAAAACCAAGGGTTCATTTTGCCTTGTTAATGTCCCATCCGAAGGACAGAGATATGGTAAAGTACATTGCTGAAGGATAAGTGCCACGACTGAGACTCGCACCCAGACTCTGCTGATCAGAATCACCATAGCTTCTAAATACTCCGCCACGACACTCCACAATAAAGAGCCTTACTTAATAATATTAGCAGCTGCAGAGTTCACTTAATGATTTAAATGTGTGTTTTTTTCTTAAAGATACATGAACTATACCGAAGAGTCTTGTGAAACCTGGAACCCGCATCCAGAGACTGCACGTCATGAATGTCAAATGGGACTCCGTATTCATTGTCATGAATATGCACTAAGAACCCCATACAAATATATTCATCGATATTCTTTAAAATGTTTACGCTGTTATTCTCCTTCCATTTTACGACTTTCGTATATAATTTCAGAAATTTCAACCTCGAGAACCGATGTTTCGGTCAAATGTTGATGGACATCAACATGCTAGGACAACATGGTTCAGGTGTAAATTTTACGAAATATCAAATGCAATGTGGAGATCTCAATACAACTGCACTTTACTTAGACCTTGGACATCAAATGGAAGTAAATGAAATGTTCATACGGTAGGTTTCTACATAAGCTTTTTTGGTGACATTCAACTTTAATTGTTTCCTGCAGTAATTTCCATTCTATTTGTTGGATCTGCACGAACATGGATACATTTCAAATATTTTTGAGCAATAAAAGTGAATAATAGGCTATAATCATTTTGAGATATGGTGAACACAATGCTGAGGCACGTTTTGGTTTGGGTAAATTTGTCTGACTACTTCAAGGCCCAAAAAATACACTCCCAAAGTGTTCACAATATCTCTATTGGTGGTCTACAGAGGGCAGCCTTCGTCATGGTTGTTAGTCTGTCGTAGTTGTGAGCTGGTACGTCGTAGCTGTGCTTGTCCGTCTACGGTGGCAAGGTCGGAACTCCGACGGACAACTGACAACTAAGACGACAACTAACAATACTACGTCTAATTCACAAACACGACGCCCAAATCGTTAGCACGACGCTCGGCTCAAAAACACGACGCCCAACTGACAAACACCACAACACGCACTCACAACTCCGGCGGAGCAATCCACACCTCTGAAGGAGCTCCTCACAACTCCGACGGACAAACTAACAATTCCGATGGAGCAATCCACGATCACGACGGAGGCTGTTCTCTTTAGAACACCCTAAAGAGGCTAAAATGACGCGTTGTATGCGCGTTCACTGCGTAGATGCCCCCCTAAAAAGAAACTATGGCTATTATTTTGGGTGAATTAGATACCGATGGCTTGTTCACTTCGTTTTAACCCCAACACCAACTTCTGTTTCACGCATGCATTTCCAGGGGTTCGTGGAATGGTGTAGAAATAACACCTCTGAATTTCACCACTATCATCACCGACTTCGGCGTCTGTCACACATTTAACGGGAGACACATTGGTCAAGAGTTACGGCATGTCAGAGTTGGTGGTAAGTTTTGCTCTATACCTTATTAGTTAAAATAACTATTTCACAAGAAGCTAAAAAAAAGCACCAGAAGTCTATTTGCGGCGTAATTTGGTACACTAGACTTATCCTTTCGAAATTGATAGAAAAAACAACACCTTTTACATTTGCCAAGATGCACCTTTAAGGGCGGGGTCAAACTTTCGTAATGAACCCCCCCCCCATTTAAAAAAAATTAATTGCTCCCCCTCGAAAGCTTACTTGATATAAAGTAACTTGTAATGTTTGTAAGCATACTGCAAAATTATTTCGTCAGGATTGCCCCGTGTATTATATTCAATAAAAAGTATTTCGAAAATAGTTTTGAATCTTGAAGATTACAATTTCCTTGGTGTCCGTTTGAAAGCTGCCCCTAATATGTGGCAGAGATGCGATCGGTACCCGTGTCACCTCACCAAACGTGGATGGATTGGTTGATCTTGAAGAATACCGTGACTGTTTTGGCTGTTTTCTCAAGGAGTAGACACTGTATCCAGTTGAAACTTTTCCAAGTGACTTATATTGAGACAGGCATATGGATCGGCATGTCCTTGACAGAAGCCAGCCTTTGACCCTACCTTTAAATAGTGTGCAAAAGAGTGGCAAGAGTGAAAATATAAATGTTCATATAACTTACATGATACGAAGATGGTCGTGGAGTGGCCACGGAAATATGTTTGCTTGAAACTATATTGTTATTGAATACGAGTTTTAGGTCTGTCATGTCAAAAAAATGAAAACCGTGACTTCAGTAATGTAAAAACTCTAGCTCCGTGCATTATACTTTGATGGGTTTGACATGCATTCAAGGATGTAGCTCACATAATGCAATGAAAAGCCATATCCATCATTAATAAGTGAAACTAATCAGTAACGTTCTGCTCCATAAGCTGTGGTTGTACTTAAATATTGAAATAACAACAAAAAAATCTACAAATTCTTCCAGGGAAATCGCATGGTTTCAGCCTCCTTTTTAATATTCAGCAAGAGTACTACTTCTTCTCCAAGAAGACCCGTGGGGCAGCTGGAGCAATGGTCGCCGTTCATGACCAAGATGAAATACCTCTAGTTGAATCATTGGGAATTGCTGTATCGGCGGGCACCGAGGCAAGAATCGCCCTACAGAGGAAAGAGGTATGTGGACTCCGAATTCCTTTTACGTGATACGTGGAGATATTTGATATTAAAATCTAACTATGGACAATTTGACGCAAGGTGGCGCAGGCAAACGCAGGTCATTTCCCCATTGTTTACGTACACCTATCATGTGCAGACGTCCGAGAAAAATGGATACCTGTTTATCTACATTAATTTATTAAATTTCTTAAATCTTTGGACAATAGAAACACCTTGATCAGTGGTTAAGAGAAGTACAAAAGCTAAAAGAACCCCCCAACCCCCCCCAAAAAAAACACAAAAAAAACCCAAACCAAACAACAACCTGTCATCAAAAAGATTTGTATTACAAAAGCCCCGGTCATAAAATTTTAAATAATTATAAGAATACTAATTAGCAATCCAAACACACCAACACACAGACAGACACCCAACAAACAAAACAAGCAACTCGTACACATAACCCCAACAAACACTCCACTAGCGTCTTAAAATGTCCCCATTGGTTCCCTGCCTCCATATGGTCTTATCTGACCTTGTGCTCTCATACGGCTCGTAAAACTTCAGCTGATGACAACAGCGATCTCAGGTTTAAAAGAAAGAACTTTGTCCTGTCACAAACAAAATCCGCCAGCGAAAAATATTGGGGCGCTCCGCTGATGTTAGCCCAAACATCTGACGTCACAGTTTGAGGCTCATGAATAACGCCAGGGCTGCGTTCCACTTGCGCAAACAGATCGTAACCGTTCGCGCAAACGTTTGCGACTGTTGGAACGATTGGTTGCGCACTTCGTGATGTCAATATGGCGGCGCTCTGTAATGAAGATGGCGACACCGTATGTACTTTTGTACTTTTGTAACTTGGTTTTTGTTGTATTGTAGGTACATTTTAGTTCTCATTTGTACATCACGACATCAACTAATTCAGTTTTTATTTTACTCTACCTAACTGTGTTATCAACCACCAAAAAGTATTTTCTTGACTAGAAAATAGAATTCGTCTGCTTACCTTTTGTTTAAGTGTTGTTGTCTGCCATTTTAAAACCACCCACCCACACCTCAGAAGTACGTTCGCCTATGGTTGGTAACGTTCGCAAACGTTGGCGGCGCACAACTCGTTCCACTCTAAATCGTTGGCAAACGTGCGCAAACGTTGCCAACGTTTGCGCAAGGGGAACGCACCCCAGATACCAACCTGACCGGATATTGCCAGATGTACCTTTGACCTAGCATTCATTCCACACGAAGACTCGCAGTCAATTCACACGTCCATGTTCACACAACATAGCCAATAAAAACACTAGATGATGTACACAACATTATGCACACGCTGCATAGCGCATGCAGGCGAACGAAAGTGCAAACTGACAAACTAAATAACTTCGACCAATCATAACGCAGGTATGAAAAGCTTACGTCACAGCACGTTTATCCAATGAAATAATTGTATCCAATGAAATCATTAGGTCTGTAGACCAGGACCTGTCATTATCCTTCAATAAAGACAGGGGACCAGTTTAATCTGATGTCTGTACCGGAGTTGTGTATTGAGAGAGTTGGGACATAGAGGGACCATTTTCTTTGGTCACGCGACTGCTGTACTCCATTTCCCGTCCAAATGCAGCACAACCCTATGGGCAGACTAGTCTGGCACCCTGTATTCGCCTATGCGTTTTTTTTAAAAACAAAATGGCTCCTAGTCGCAACTCTCTCAGTATACGGCTGTGGTTTACTGTCCTTTATTATGTTTAATTTATTAATAAATAAAAAATACTTATTTTCCCAAAATAATTCGATGTAGTTGATACCAATGTTTTGTGGGGGTAGGCCTACATGAATTAACAATTTCCGGTCAATTTCCTTTTTTCACTGCACGGACCATGGGTGCAGGTGGGGGTGATCCATCGTGTAATCCTGCTCCTTTATCAAAACAAGGGGAAAGGGGGGATACCCCGATCCTGGGAATTTACATCCGTGTACATATCTCTCTTTGTTTTCTCATCAGACTTATAATCTCGAGCCACCACATCCCCTGAGTGTCTGTGGGTCAAAAGAACTGAAGTATTTCGACTCCTACACCAAGAATAAATGTCAACTAGAATGCTTGATTGACCACATTATGGAAGAATGTAGCTGCGTTGAACCCTATATGGCAGGTAAGCCAAACCAACCAATATATTTCTGATGACTCATTTTCTACATTAGAAATAAAAAAAGTATACAGATACTTTTGTTGATGATTTAAATCTCAATAAACTGACTTATACTTGTTATTTTGTGTGCTCATTAGTATTACATCGTTTACAATCAAATTGTCAGTGTTAACTTTTTATATTCTCGATTGGTTGTATGCGCATACTTTACATTTCCACTCCAACATCGTTGGATATAGTAATTATGAAAATATTCAAGGCTGTATTATTTGTTTTCAATTGCTGTTGATGTGAATGATCGATGATTAGTGTTCACGATGCGCTAGACGCAATGCAGTAGGTGGGCCTGCGCTTCCGGGACTTGATTTCACAAATGCTAAAAAGATTGATCTTCACCGCAGATCACTCTAAACTGCTAAGCAAAGTGTGATCATGCAACAAAAAAAAAACCCACTATGGCAATACTGACAACTCATCTCAAGATTAATCGCAGTGCTTTGTGAAATCAAGCTTTCTCTCCATTTTATTGTTTGCTCTCTGCAAAAAAGGGGCGTCAAAATGACATATCTGTATGGAAACAGGTCTCCACCCAGCTGTGAATATAAAAAGAAATGCACACCACTATTTTCTAACTGTTGGTGTTTTCTTTTTTTCATTTTCTTTTCCTATATAGCATTTGCCACCGACAAGAGAGTTTGTGGTGTGGTGGAAATTGTTCGAGTGCTCCGAACCCAAGACAAGTAAGAAGTAAACATGTTTTGCTGTTTTTGTTGAGGTATGGGGGTGTTCGTCCTTCGGATGGGACGTAAAGCCGCTGTGTAACGCACGTAACCCGGTGTTCCTGGTTTGATTGGCTGCATATTGCGCCCCAGCACCTTGTAAATCATTACATGGTGCTATGTAAAGGAGTAGGTCTCATACTTCCAACGTAACTCAAAAATATTTTGCAGAAAAATACTTGAAGCGCCTTGAGCGTCACTGGGTGGCGGATATGAGTGCTAACTAAGAAGCCACTGTTATTATTGTTATTTGTTTGTTTGTTGTGTGTCGTTGGGGTGTTTGTTTGTTTGTTTGTTTGTTTCTTCTTCTTCATCACACCAAATCAAGGTTTGGAAGAGCAAAGTAGTCTGGTTTCATTTTTGTAAAAGTAGCCAATAGTATGGAGTTCACCGGTTTGAGTACATGGAAAAAAGTACAATGACTGAAGCAAGATGACGTCCCGAACCGGGATCACGAAGTCTCTCTTTCGCATTTTCTTGCCAGACTCTTGTTTTCGCCAGGTCCCACCGGTGTTAACGAAGACCACCGGAATGTACCGATGAACTTGTACACATTCTTGTTCAGGATGTATTAGGAACGAACGTACTGCAGTCGGCTCAACAATGCGCAACATGTACACACATGATATTACAATTTAGAATGCTTGTGTAGGTCTTACGTAAACGATTTTTCTGAATCAAAATATAAACAGAATGTTGCGATCGAGCCCTATATTTCTAATAGGCAAAGTATTACAGCAATTATTTCCAATGGATTCACACTATAGAGCTACGTTATTATCGAGATTCGAATCTTTTACAAGCAGGAATAATGACCAGGGTGATTGGATCAAGGGAATGGTCAATTGCGCATGTGTATACGACAGCCCATCCAAGTGCCTTTCGACGAGGCGCTGGGATCGCGCGAAACTCTCGATAACCACCCAAATTCATTTCAAAAGAGGGCGCTGCACGAATAGAAAAATATATTATTTTGTCCACAGGAAACTTCAATGGTGGAGGAGAGTGCATCTGTCCAATACCATGCAAGGTGACTCAGTTTGTGCCCTACGTGTCAACTGCAAAATTCCCTTCAGATTTTTACGCCTATAGCCTGCCGTTTTCTTCTTTCGGCAACTTCGATACGAGCTATTTTGGGTAATGTATTTCAGATATTTATTTTAGTCCCCACTGTACAATCCGAATGTCATGTTCAACCTTTGTGATCAGAACCCCGGCGGACTAGTCCTTTTCCAAAATTACTTTTAACCCATCTTTAGGGTTAAAAATAAACAATTAAAACCACCTGCTTTCCCCAAACTTTGAGTCACTTCATACAAGCAGACAAACGGACTCTAAAAAAGTATGCTGTGGTCCGAGGGAGGCCTGACCCTTTTCTGGGTAGGTTGAGCCGGAAATATGTATCAGTGAGTTACCCACGATTTGGTTCAAATCAGGACACTGATTCGGATTCCCCGTCTCTTTGACACGGACTCCAGGTCAAAATGACCCTGAAACAGGCCCCTTGGATCCGGAATCCGGAGTTTTTAGAATATTTTGTATATGGTAAATTCGCAACTGTTGCTCATTTTCAAGGACTGTGGACGGTGGGTTTTGCTGCAACTGAACGTTTTCCTTTTTTTATTGGGAGGCCTTCTAGCCGCCAAGGTTGTGAAATGCACGCTTAAAACTTTCGGCCCGAATTAACTCGGATTCTGGATCCCAGGGGGCCTGACCCATTTCTAGGTCAGTCTTACCCAGGAACCCGTGTCAAAATGACACAGAAGGGGTCAAACTGACGCAGATTCGAAGTTATTAACCACTAAAGATTTAATGTGTTCGTATGATCTACAGGACTAATTTGGTCTTGCTTGAATTGTACTACGAGGATGCAACCATCGAGCGAAGCACTCAGTATCAAACCTACTGTTTCTTTGGATTTCTTTGTAAGCTTTTATATTAATTGTAAAATACTTTTCATGATGAATTTTAAGACTAAAGAGTCGTGTTTCTAAACTACCCAAGCTGCTGCAGGATAGCGGTCTATGTGTACCGTAGGCTTACCGCTGTACCGTTTGAGCAAATTCCGCCATCTTTCGATAACCTCCTTTCAATGTTTTCATCCCCTCATCATATCCCGTGACGTCATAACTAAGGCCCCCTTTCCCCGTTTATTTTTCTTCGGGGTGGATTCTGAATGGTGTAAGTGTGGAAAGTTAATCAGTCAATTTTGCGACAGTCTGATTGATACAATCACCAGGCTTCATAAATCTCTGATGCTGGGCCTTTGACGCGATCTCGCAATTCACGCTAGGACGACAACAGTTTTGTGTTGTTGTCATAGTTTATGTTTTAATATGAGTGCATGGACACTATAAGTTTGATTAATGACACTATTTATGTGTTTACTTTGCATTTATAAGGTGACTTTGGAGGTGCAATTGGCTTGTGGCTGGGAGGCAGTATTCTGACACTCTTGGAGATTGTTGAACATGTGTACTACACTATGTTTGTCAATAGTGATGCATCCACCTTTAAACATAACTGAGTGATACATGGATACATTCCATCACTCGATATATTATTTTGTCACTTGCCTATTCTGGAAAAGAAAAAAAAGAAAAAAGAAAAATGTTGTTATTGGGTGTCACTGCATAACAAGAAGAAAGTACATTGTTTCTGGGGCCAGTTGATTACGATCATGTGATGCGTGTAGGATTGCGTTAGTTTGTTTGTTTAGATGATCTTCCCAACAAGAGAACTTGACAAAGTTCCCACAATGGGGATTCTAAACTCCAAGCTGGCCACAGCCAGTTTCTCATAAACAGACATTGGTTTATGGTCTATGATTATGAACTGCACATATCAATACATTTTGATTTACAAACTACGCGCCAATATTCTAGTCATTGTAAAATCGTTACCTTGATTGGAGTCGAACCCACAACCTTGTGATTGCAAGTCTACCGTCTAGGCCACTTGGCAGAGAAGATGTACAGCTTCAAATTCGTGTTTCGAAGTTGAAGTGGAAGTGGGTTCTCCTCCTTGACAAATAAATAGTCTATTAATGTGTAATTCCATGTTGCAAACAATGCCTCAACTTACCCTAAACATATTGTTTTGCTGATTTGTTTTTTGAACTTTCACAGTTTGTTGACAGCTTGATCTAGCTGAGATGCTGTTGAGATGCATTGCTATATTTTAAAAGTAATTGGTGTAACATTATAAATCTGTATAGAATTAAATTTTATTTTAAAATGAAAATTTTCTTGTCGACATTAATCATAAAAAGTGTATATAAAATTACAGAATTACAAATTGTATATTCTGAAGAGTTATTAGGCCTATATTTTAACACTCAATACAAACTAAAAACTATATTTACACAAGAGTACAATTCAAAACAGCAGTTTGAAATGTTATAGTTTTGCGTACCAGCATATGATTGTGTTACAGTTTTGTATCATTTCTGCATTTTCAGCAGAGTTATTTTTCTTTCTTTTAATTTCGTAAATTGGTTTTTCCTTTTATTAAAAAATGCTGTTTAATGGGAGACTTTGGAACGCTAGATGGCTGTAAACTTACTAGGTAAACTATCATAACATTCCTTGCTTTGTGGCTTTTCATCATTATCTTCAGTATGATGCATCATACTGCTCGTTATGTCATTCAACATAGTAATTGAAATACTAACCCATTGTGATATAATTTAAGCTTTAAAGCACATAAATGATACAGTATGGAGCAAATGCATTATATTGTTGCATCACAGTGCACTGTTTGCACTACCACAGTAGTGTTTGCAGTTGTGCTTTAGCGTGGAAATTAAGTGAGCTCGGGATGTCAACGCTTAGCATTTTGAAAACAACCATATATGGAATTCAACCATATATGGACTACAAGATTTTCAGATTTGATACATGTAGATTATATTAGGGACAGACAGTAAAAATGTTCAAGTTTTCTCAAGTAAACTTTATTGCCATATAGTTTAGTTTTTTAGAGAATATTGTCATTTTAATAAGATTGTTTTCAACAATGGAGATTTGGGGTTTTGAGATGACAGTCACCTGGGTATTGCTGGGCAGCATCGTAACAATTTTAGCTTAGTAAGTACTGGACACTCATGTATAAGATGAAATGAAACTTCAAGATAGCCAATTCATGGCCGCCAGTCCTGCAATCAAAGTACAAGTACATGTTACATTCGCGCCCTCACGGCCTTCTCAAACCAGCCTACGGGCCTCGGCATTTGGGGCTCGATATGTGACATGGTGTAATCCCTCTTCCCCATATTATAAGTGTAGCCCCCTTCCTCCTATTGTGTCTTCATTGTGTTCTGGGAATTTGAGGGAATCTTTAGAGGGTTTTGGGGGGTACCTGCACAATTGGAAAAGAGTGTTTATAAAGTATGGGAACATTCAGGGGCGGGGGACAGACCTTCTGCCACCTATCGGGCATGGTAGGCATCAGTTTAGCAGTGCACTGCCACCTACCGGGCATGGTAGGCATCAGTTTAGCAGTGCACTGGCGGTCGGCCATAGACTCCACCATTTCAATTTTTTCCCGAAATATGTATTTCATGGGATATGTATAATTGGTGGTGTCATCAGTACTTTCAGAGGCAGGTACCCCTGTTACCAATACATTCCTTTCTATGGAAACATTCTGCAGTGGAGTCATGTAAGTTACTTTTAATTCTACATTCTGGAAACTTCCGGGGTTGACCCAGATCTGGGTCTCCGTGGGGCCTGATCCATTTCTGGTCCAACTGATCCGAGTAAAAATCCCGTTTATCCGGGTCAGCCTAACCCGGAAATGGGTTAGACCTGAGACACAGAATCCGGGTCATATCTGACCTGGGATTTTTTTAGAGTGTGCTCCCCTCGTTCCCATTTTAAAATGCACCACCTGCATGTGATTCAATTCCTCTTAAGTGACGAAACATAATTGAGAACTGTGGTGCTTTCTTCCATGGGTGCCGCCTTGACACCTGGAGCGATAACCTTCCTCAAAGGAACGTCTGGTGCGCTTGTTTCGTAGTTCATTTCGCGATTTCCCATTCTATTTTCACGCAGGGAGTCCAGAAAACGGTTACCGACTACGTGAGAAAACGTGGACAAGTTAACGAGTTAGCCAAACATTAAAAAGTCTGATAAAAATGTCACAATCCCTACAAGATAATGTAACTGTGGTTATTAGGTCGTAAGTTACATCCATTGCAGTTCCTCATAACGTTTAAAGAATAATTTATGACTACAGATGTACATTTGCATTAAAAGGTTGTTAGAAAGTAGCGTACATATTATATTTCATGTTTGCATTTATGTTTTAGAGTTTTCTTGGTCTGCGTGGAAGAACTTTTGTTCTCTCTCACCCACCGCTGTAACAGCTGCCGGGTCAGAATATCCGGGTTCCGGGTCCTTTGAGTCTGACCCATAACTGGGAAAGTTGTTAAATTCTGCGTCAGTTTGACCCATTTAGGGGTCCCTATTGCTCTTAGGTTCAAAATCCATAATCGATTGTTTTTATCTCATCAAATTAGTCCCCACTTTAATTTTTTTTTTTTTAGTCACGTCCCTTTCGGTCTTGTAAACATATATAAACGAGGACGTCCTCGGTCTGTCAAACCACATGGACCCCCTGTTAAGTCTTCGTTGACAATGGGTAGGCAACAACAACAACAACAACAACAACGACAAAACTTAACTGCAACAGCAGCAGTAGCAGCAGCAGCAGCAGCAACACAACATTGCTAATAAGCTATGTGAGGTCGCTGCAAATAACCGTCTGTGGTGATCCAGAAACTCACTCCATAAAATCATTCACCCTCAAAAACTCCCAGGTCAGAATTGAACCGGATTTCGGGTCCGAGGAGGCCTGATTGATTTCCGTTGTTCGGATTCTGTATTATTTCGACCCTTTTACGGGTGATTTTGGCACAGATTCAGGGTCAATGGCCCAGAAATAGGTCAGGCCCCACGGGACCGGGCCGGTTTCTGACACTAAGTAGGAACTGCAAGTTACATGGCTCGGTAAGATCCAAACTATGGATCACGTCATCGATGCTTGTCCTATATCTACAAATCCCCTGACGGTGCTTCTGGACTTCGAGAGCTCAATAATGAGACCATCAGTTGGCTAAATAAGGATCTTCCTATTCAGATGATGTACACCTTGATACACCATCGAAAGAACGAACGATGGCTCGGTAAAGCTATAAAATCCTAGGCAATCGAAATGACAGAAAAATACATAGTCAACAAAACAGATCAAATGCCTAAGAGTCAACTGGCCATATGAGGAACGTTATTGCACAACACAATAACACGGAACAAAAGACTGAAGGCAGACACCTCATGAGTAAGCATAATGGACGACTGGGATTTAAACTAATATTTGCACAATGCACGGGTTGCAAATGTATACACGCAATGGGCAAAGATTAGATTTAAGATTTCATGGGAGGTCTCCTCGAAATTCACCGAAGAAAGACATCAGAATAGTGATGTCCAACAAGTACCAAACCCCTTCCCCATGGTATCGGGACGCAAATAATAAAAATATATATAAAAATGTATTTTGTGACAGATTTCAGCAAAGTGGAGCAGCTGAGATGACCCTCACCCA
>CM021529.1:11348872-11360250 GCA_010994315.2 Pisaster ochraceus
GGGGGGGGGCGCTATCAACGAGCAGATCTAGATCCCTTGGGATTTTGATTGCGCACGAAGGGAAAAAATAGAAGGTTACAAAGTTCTGCCATACACTGTTTGCTTGTGTAGCGCTTTGGTCTTTGTTGGTGAGTATGGGGAGAGTTTGTCAATGTACACTGACGTCTGATTTGTGACAATATCCAGTGTTAGCAGACCCGTCCAGGTTGATGAGTGCACTAGCAAGTCACTGAGCTACCTTGAAACACGGTGGTTTTTAATTGAAACGAGCCGGGTTGGAAATAATTCGTCTGCTCATGAACTACAAGGTCATCAGTGCAATTTATATCCTGGGTTTCATAAAAGTGCTTTTGCATACTTTTGAGCTCCTGGTAAATGGGGTTTATTGATCAAGAATGGTCTTCAAAGTATTTGTTTGGCAAAAAGAAACATTAATTTTCTAAGTAAAACATTCATTTGTTGGTTTAATTTTTGTTCTTCAAATTTACATGCACTTTTCATTTAAAGACCTTTTGATCATTACGAATTTAAAACTGTCACTAATGACCTAGTTCTAAGCAGACGAATTGTAAGTTGCAATAAAAAAAAAAGACCCAAGAAGTTGTATATATGCATTATTGCAATATTGGACCTTTCATATTTTTTTCATATTTATACAATGCCATTGAATAAACATGGGTATCCCTATTTTTTGGCATAAACAACATGAATTTATGTTTTCGCATTAAGTTCACTATTTGTTCGTTGTTGATGTGACTGTTGTAGGTATGATTGGTGGTGCCACCAGTATTTCCAGCGAAGAGGAATCCCTGTTGCTAGCAGCTACATTCCATTCTTTGGAAACCTTCTGGAATGGCGTCATGTGAGTGTATTTAAATTCAAATTATATTCTGTTTCTTAATAATCGTACAAATATACATGGTTCATGGATTGGTCTTCCGTATAAGGTTGCGATTTTGTTTCTTTCTTATGTAAAATCAATCAATATTACACGCTAGAGCCCAAGGTTTGTCAAACAAAATTGAACAAAAGAGCAGGGCCGTATAGTCATGTACGGCCGTCATGATGGTGTCACGTGTTGTTTCCTTCAGGGGTTACACTTACACTTCTATAATATTATGGGTTGGTTTACTTTTCTTTTTTGCAAGATGTGTCCCTTGTCGTCCATCAGTTTTCTCCGTAATTTTAAACATTTGTTTGACTTTATCTGTGTTTGAGCATCACGTTATCAGTGTTATTTCGAAATGGGTCAATATTGCTATCTTCATCGTTTAACGCTTTTTGAAACTTAACAACGACGGCAGTCATTTGAGCTGTACTTTCTTGAAAACAAGAACGTCAACCATCAGTACAATTCTTTTTCTTTCGCGGGAGAGGGGAGAAAAAATTAATGTTCCTGGGTAACATGATTGATAAACGATTTTTACCAGTTATGTGACGACGGACTCACTGCGTTTGGATTATTTGTAACTTGTCTCCATTACTTTATTGTATTGACACAGGGAATTCACGAGGTGTTCACTGGCTATGTAAAGAAACATGGAAAAGTCGTCGGGTAAGAGACCAATGAAAATAGGATTGGAAACCAAAAACCTACCTGCCAAACAAACACCCCGACAAACACCCCGACAAACAAACAGACAAACAGACAAACAGACAGACATATTTAGGAGAGCTACATTGTGGGCTTTCCACAGGTGTTGTCTATGATTCTGGGCTTCACCCCACAATGTATCTCTCGTACGCCCAGACAGACAGACAAACAGACATTCACCAAACAGACAAACGAAACATACAAACAAACAAACACACAAACAAACAATTCAACAGTTTCAATCAGAAAGCTCACTGATAAAAATCATACCAGAAGTCAAACTAAAAAAACTCCATGGTCAGAATTGACCCGGATCCGTGTCCTGTGGGGCTTGAACCATTTCTGGGTATGACCCCAAATCTGTTTCAAAATGACCCTGAAAGTAGGTTAAACTGCCCCTGTGATCCGGAGTTCGGGTCAATTCTTATCCGGAACTTTTACGAGTGACTCTTCCGGAATATATTTCGTCTGAAAAACATTTTAACTTGACGGTTATGTCGGAGTGCCCGATACAATAGTGAAAAATAATTCCAAGAGACAAAAAACAAGATATTTTAAGGTGGTTTCGCCTGGAAGGTAGTTTGAATGAAGCATGGGTTGATTAAAAACGGTTGAAGATATATTAAGATATTAATTAACTTTGCAAAAAAAAAAACAAAAACAAAGATTTTAAAAGTTAAAGAAGACAAACCAAAAAATGCTCAACAAGCCGATGAGGTAGTTTTTGATACGAATTTGTTATTTTAATGACCATGACTTTTCCCCCTCTAGGATGTATGATTTCAGACGCCCCGTCTTAATCATCTCGGATGTTCACATTCTCAAGAATGTGCTTGTCAAGAACTTTTCCAACTTTTACAACCGCAGGGTAAGCTGCTTGGCATTTAGATTGTTAACAACTCTTTATATATATTTTTTATATTTTTATATATTTTTTACAACAACACTTATTAATTTTGTTCTTGCCTTTGTCCCTTTAATTAACCAACCTCCTATAAACTTTGTTTACCACATTCCTTGTGGAACACCCCTCTCTTTAGAATTCCCCTATGGAGACCCATTATTCCTAATGTGTTTGGTGTCATGATAGTCCATAAATTATTTAAACAGCCCAAAGAAACCCACTCTCAAACAAACAAACAAACAAACAAACAAACACCCCAACAAACAAACAAACAAACACCCCAACAAACAAACAAACAAACAAACAAACAAACAAACAAACAACCCAACAAATAAACAAACAAGCACCCCAACACCCCAACAAAAACAAACAAACACCCCTAAACAAACAAACAAACACCCCAACAACACCCCCAACAAACAAACAAACAAACAAACATCCCACAATCCTTCGTTTTCCCTGAAAACTTCAATCACCGAGAGTTATTTTATTATTTATTTACTTTAGCGAAACGGGGTTGTGCCTTTCATGTGGAACAGTCAGAAAATAACACTTATTTTCTTCAATTCTTGTACTTATTTGGGGAGCCTGATTAATACCTTGGGATTGGTTACCGAGGAAGTGGTTGGTTTCCTGTGCTTCGTTCCGCAGTAAACATTTCCCACTTGACCCAGAAGCACAGAGGAAATTTGCTGAGCTCATAAACTTGTTTCGCTATTTGTGTATGGACAAATTTTGTTGTTGTTGTTGAACTTGCCTTTTCACGTATGCTTTGCAAAGACCCACGGCTATAAGATATCATAGTTTCTGTCAATAAAACGTTTTTGATCGATGGCCGGGTTTTTTTTCTTCGTGGGTCACAATTTTTGTATAAGTAGTGCTGATTGTTTGTATTTTATTTTACCCTTTTTCAATGTTATATTTTTAGTGCCTTGTCGTGTACTTTTCTGGTGTTTTTAATGCTCTTTTATTTATGTCTAAATATTGTTAATGCTTCTATAAAATCCACTGGAAAGTACACTCCCATGTTTTTAACGTGACAAACTTGAATCTTGAGCTCTTCGAGATCTTACGTAAATGCAAGATTTAGGGAGAGATATCGAAACAGTTTGCCCGAGCAGCAGATTCACACGTTTGTGACGTATAGTGACTTCCCAACAGGATGCTTCCTGAAGTTCGAGTTTCGATTAGGGCAGATCACCCTTGAACTTTGAACTTAAACTGCGTGGATGTCCCGCTCTTGACATTGAAAAAAATTATAACAATAACAATGTTATACAAAGTCATCAGATGGAATTTGTTTTTATACTTCAAACAAAGAGTACAATTATGTTTTGTTTTTCTTTGAAGATATTTCCAATAAACCCGAAGCCTTTAAGCCGCGGTTTGACCCAGCTGGAGAATGAGGATTGGAAGGAAGTTCGTAATGTCATTACACCGTCATTCAGTGCTTCCAAGATGAGACTTGTACGTGTGGAAGTTTTCTTGATTTGAAACAACAATTTATAAGTCAAAGTTGAATACTGTTAACTTCAATAGTTGTTGAATTTTTGAATCGGGATTTTAATCTGGAATTGTTACAGTGTTGAGCCACGAGGCTCGCTGCACTAAAAAAAACCCAAAAAACCTTCCGGGTCAGAATTGATCCAGATTCGGGTCAGAATTGATCCGGATTCGGGTCACTAATTGATCCGGATTCGGGTCAGAATTGATCCGGATTCGGGTCAGAATTGTTATCATTCTACTTATTGCTTTTCTAAATTATTGATTGCACTGGTAGTTACGATTATTATGCCGACATGTAGGCCTACATTGACAACAAGTTCAATTCTATTCAGTTCTATTTAACATTTATTTCCGTAGGCCTACTCACAACAATTACATTTTTCATTTGAAACGTAAGACAGAAAAAAGGAAGTCTACAGTTAAAATAGATTTGAAACAATGACAAATCCATCTAAAAACCATGGATAAATGTTGAATTTATTTTTTAACTTAGAAAAACCAAATACGCACAAATAACTGTAAAAGGGCCTTGAATCAACATGTTTTTACATAAACAAAAAAATGTCTTCATTAAATCCCGACAAGGGCTTTAAATGACATTGCGAATATGGACATCTCGTTTTACCTCTCTTTAGCGGCAATGTATGGATTTGTCATGATTATTTGTGTTTATAACTCGGTTTGTAAAATGAACTGCTAAAGCTTTGGAGCGATAGCAGGTCAGTGTTTCTAAAACTTTGGCTCTACACTTGATGGTTTTCTTTAATCGTACCGGATGTTTTGTTTGACTTTCTATTTAGATGTCTGCTACTATTAACGAAATATGTGATTCACTGGTGGCTAATATCAGCAAGTCCCAGGAAGACGGCAAAGTTGGCGACTATAGAAAGTAAGTGTGGGGTTTATAAGCATTGACGGGACACTCGAAAACGTCCCATATTGGAGGTGACCCATAACGGTTTTTTCAAGGGGCCGCTACACATTTGTCTTTGTGGTCAGTCTGACCCAATATCTAGTCAGCCTGACCCGTATAACGGGTCAGACTAACCCCTAATCGAGTCAAAGTCTGACTCAGGTCTTTTAGAGTGCACGGTGTTGATTGATTCAAATGAAAATACAAGTTTGTATTGCATGCCTGAACGAAATTGTGTCTCTACCGGCAATTCATAAGTGATTTCATTTCCTTAGAGGTTTTGTTTTGTTCCCGTAGGCTGTACGGTGCTTTCACCATGGACGCCATCGCAAGGTGTGGATTCGGTTTGAATGTAGACGCCCAGCAGAATCAAGACGATCCGTTTGTGAAGAACGCAAAGAAAGCGTTTGATTTTAGCCTGTTCAATCCGGCCTTCATGCTTGCCTGTGAGTCTACTGCTCTCATTTCTATAAATACTCACATTTACATTACTACGAACATCTTGTTAACACCACTTCAAAGTTGAATTTGGAAAGACCCAAGTTTACTGGTTCTGGTATCTCATGTCAAGTCCATGTATACCTACGATAGATGCTCTGCAGCCAACAGACGTCGCTGCAGTAGACCGTGATTCTCACGGGTCACCATTGAGCTTCCAGGCACCTCTGAATCCAGCTGCTGGGATGGCTCGGAATTCATGAGCCACCACTAACTTGGAGCCAAGGCTAGACACTGAAGGAAAGACATTTCACAAAGATGTTTTATTCACTTCGATTATAATTCAATTGTACATTTATTTTATTATTACAGCTGCCTTCCCATCCCTGGGGCCGCTACTGACTTTTCTCAAGTTTGGCACCTTTGATGTAAAAGTTGTCAAATTTTTCAGTGACGTGACTGACGCAGCTTGCAGTTTGCGCAAGGAGGAAGGCGAAGGTGCTGAGAAGGTAGGAGCATCGACTGATTTAGAATTATAACTTGAAACTTTAAAATACACTCATCTACTCTCTAAAGCTTCCTGGGTCAGAATTGACCAAATATCTGGGTCCAGGGTAGCCTGACCCATAATAGGCTAACCCAGAAAATAGTTAAAATTGGATTTTAACTTGGATTCTGGGTCAGCTTGATCCATTCCTGGGTCAGTTTGATCCATTCCTGGGTCAGTTTGAACAAGATTCCTAGTCAGATTCACCAAAATTGGTCAGGCTCCACGGCACCTAGATCCGGGTATAGTCTGAACCGGAAATTGTTGATAAATTTAATTTGAAATTTCGCTCTGAAAGTCAATCATTATATTTTACTTCATTTTAACGTGAGGTCAGAGACTTTCCATTTTCATGAGGACTCTAGTGGAAAATATCTAGGGGAAAATAAGTTCATCACAAAAATGAATTTGAGCTTGGAGACCCTCTTTAAGTTGTCAATAAAGTCACAGTGACTTAGTGTGACATCAATCAATCATTCATTTGTATTTCTTAGCGATGGTGATTTATACACATCTTCAGATCAATCTTAGATATGGGTGAAATCAAGACCAGCAGGTTGTTAACAGAAAACCGTGAAAATAGTTCCCTCTTTATGCAGGCTTGTTAGCAATCATTTCCTCTGAGTTTAGTTTAGCAAAATGTTCATTGTGTGGTATTTACGCCTTCGATGCAACTCTAATGTACTTTTGTTTGTGTGTAAAGCACATTGATATGCTCCAGTTGATGATGAACTCACATACTGATACCGAACATGAAGATAAAAGTACGGGCAAACGTCGACCTCTGTCAACTGACGACGTAACAGCACAGGTAATTTACATACTTTGCATCTCGCTGAGATAAATTCTTTATCCGTTCTGTGAAGATTAAAATGTTCCAAATAATGTAACCTGAACAGCACTGTGTACACAAGGTCAGTTTACATATCCGGATTTGGTATAACATATTTTGAGAAATCTTCTTATCAACCTGAACATTTGTTTGTATTTTAAGATTTATTTGAAGATCGTTTTCTACTTAGCAAATGTTGTTTGTAATCTTCAGGCTATCTTATTCTTCCTGGCCGGGTATGAGACAACCAACACCCTGCTTTGTTTCACATCCTACCTGCTGGCTACCAACCAAGACGTGCAAGAGAAACTTCTTGCCGAGGTTGACAACCTCGCTCCAACGAAGGATAACCTCGGTTATGACATCATTTCTAAGATGGAATACCTGGACATGGTGGTGAACGAAACACTGCGCATGTACCCACCAGCAAATATGTAAGCTAATTAGTAAGAAAGACAAGTTGAACTAGGTAAACAACCGCATTAAATAATCTCAAATAAAGTCTGATATGGTCCCGAGTAAAACCGGGGGTTAAGGAAAACATAGGTTGATGTTTTGAACAGTACACTGTGTTGGTTTTCAAGAGAAGACAGCAGAGTTTCGTGTTCGAAATGTCAAAGCCTTCAAAGCGTGAGACCCTATCCTTAGGCTCAGAGCCCTTGCTCCTCCCGTTGAGATTGACAAAAATGCATAAACCGAATGGTTCCATACATCAAAAGGCCCCAAGATTATGTTTTTGTCCATGCTTGCACCCCCAAAGAAAATGTCTGGTTAGCCGCTGATTGTAGGATAGACAGGGTTCTGTTGCCAGCTGTGTGTTCCTGGTATTGTAAACAGCAGTTTGGTACCAGACCACAGTGATCTTCCTCACAGTGTGTCTACAATGGGCCAAGTCACAGTGTTAAGCTTCGCAGTGATAACATGAAGTTTAATACTGTGGTAAAAGTACTTGCAGTACGATCAGACCTTGAACATTGTGGCATTTATATAACTTTTTTTTTCTGAGGGAGATATTGGTATGATTAAGTTTCGAAATACTGACCTCTGGTTGTCCTTATAGATTTGATCGTATGTGCAACGAGACCATAACCTATGATGGACTGACCATCGAGAAGGGACTTAACGTGTTTGTCAGTCTCTGGACCCTCCACTACGACGAGGACTATTGGCAAAACCCGACAAAATTCGACCCGGAAAGGTAAAATAAATTATTTAATCATAATCAAGATAAGAGAGACCTGGACGTATGTCACAATCAACAAAATAAACACAGTTCACCTTCACAAAGTGAATCAGTTTCATTTTAGGGAATCCCCAAGGAAACACAATCAGGATGTTTTGAGGGTGAAACAAGGCAATCTGCTTCTTCTCACCCATTCACTGGCTCTGGTTTTGCTGGGATGTAGAACAAAAAGCCATTCCAATAGCTTTATTCCACGTACTGCATGTCTTTGGAACTCCTTGCCTGTGCGTAACGTTTCCCTCCATCCTACAATCTAGACTGTTTTATAAGGAATATAAATTCCCACCTTTCCGATCCATAAACAATAAGTTAAAACAATAAGATAAACTGTGATGCTCCCAGTTGAGGACTGGTCACATGAGGACAATAATTTATGACATCTTGGAGGACAACAAACGGCACTGCATGCACTCAAATTAAATAATGATGTTTTCTATCCTTATTAATCCGGTGTTTAACCTTTAAGGAAGCTGTTACAGGGGAGGCAGAATTCCCAAATCGGTGAAAGTGTGTCTGGGAAAACAGTAAAAACAGCCAAGCAGAATGAAAACAAAACGTCAATCTACCACAAAAAGTCACATACGTTTGACCAAACTCAACTTCTAACCCAGGGCACTTTCTTGCTATTTACCCACCAGGTTCAGTGCCGAGAACAAGGACTCCATCATTCCATGCTCTTTCATGCCGTTTGGCTTCGGACCTCGTAACTGCATCGGCATGCGCTTCGCCTTGTTGGAAGCCAAGATGGCGTTGGTGCGTGTGTTGCAGCAATATCGCTTTGATGTCTGCGCAGAGACAGAGGTAAGTTTTTTTTTTTTTAAAGAGGGTGCCATTTTATTTAATTTTTTTAAAAATAATAACAATTTCTCATGAAAAGAGTTAGAACCAACAGCATTGATTTAAATAAATAAATTTGAAGATGGAAGTCGCTAACGTTATCACAGTGACCGAGCTGGTAGGCTCAGCACGTGAATCTTCCTCTGGATAAACCATTTTCTAGTTTGCCTGAAAAATAAACGCCGATTTACATTGCACCGAAAAGGGGAACAGACTCCGTTTGGTGGCAGCTTGATTCGAATGTGAGAAATAAAGCAGCCCAATGGATGAAGACCAGAAGACCCAAGTCTTAACTGTAATCGAACATTTGGCAGAAACGCTATAAAAGGGCACAACTTTGCATCCGCAATGATAACAGTTTTTCCAATGGTTGTTATTTGTGTTAAAGGTACTATAGAGGAATGACAGTGCTGACAAATAGTCAGAGAATGTGTCCATGTACTGTGTAACTAACCATTTAAATGAAATTACGAACCTCTGTGAAAATTTGAGTTTAATCCGTTGGGTGAGTTAGGAAAATAGTTGAACAGCATGCACAATTTTCAGCACGTAACCATGCACATGTTGTCCTTAAGTTTGGTTGTAACAACCGAATTAAGTTTTTTTTTTATGTTTTCACTTTTCTCGAACAATATGACTTCATTTCATCAATTCAGAGGGAAATCTTTCACAGAAAAAGAAAGTTTTATAGTATGAACTTCATAATCAGTATGCTATCAGACTAAAATTAAACAATGATGTTTTTCATCCTTATCAATCCTGTATTAGACCTTTACGTACCTGAAACCACTTAAAATTATACTTTCTAAATATTTTCAGTTTAAGCCTACATGTTCATTCACATGCTGAAACACTTTTAGGTGGTTCCAGGTACCCACAAAAATTATAACTTTTGGAAAAGATAATAATATAAAGGTGAAAAAGTAGTATTGGCCTACACTTTGTTGTGTTTTTTGTCACTACATCGTTTTATACCATCTACAATTTAATTATTACCGGGCTGCTAAGGGTCTGATGTTCGAAACTGCTGAGATGCTCCGTTTAATACAAATTCTAAAATTTCAGTAGACTGCTCTTGAAGCAAACTGGGTTTTTTTTACCTAAGAAAGTTCTCCCTCTTGTGAGCAGCTTGTGTATAACCCCCAAAATTGTCGGCGTCATCAAAACTGGATATGTTTTTCAGATTTATTCATGTCCTTTGAAAGTAACCAGAGAAACGTTTTCTAAGTAGTTTGGTGAACGAATGAAGGCTAAACAAATGACAGCACCTTTGACTTCAGTGGGATTGCATCTCAAGATTTGACTTTTTTCATTATCCACTTTTCGTCACAATGATCAATTTTTCAAAGCACGTCATGTCAGACTTTAAAATAAAATATCCCCTCACTCCGTTTATGAACAATTGTTTAGAGAGCATACTCAAGTTGTATATTGTCACTGTTAACAGCAGAAACTCTTAAACTCTAATTATTACATTGCGTCGCACTCTAGTTGCCAGATCAAGGAGCTTTACAACATTATCTCTGTTCATCTGGCATACTTTTAGACCATTCCTCTATGACACTTACTCAGTTGGAAGCATACTTCCCCAAGATGCTTTAATTGGCGCTAAGGGGTTTAATCCAACACAATACTGGCTCAGCCTTTTCAGGTTCCAATTGATACACCTGGGTTAAGAGAAGTATTTATGGTTAAGTGCCTTGCCCAAGGACACAAATGTCATGACCGGAAGTCGAACCCACACTCTGATGCTTCAGCCACCATAACTTCGATGCAGTAGACCGCTCGGCCATGACGTGCTGTAAGAACATAAGAATTATAACCAACAATCCATTAATCTTATACATTGTCTACATTGACAGATTCCACCCACTCTGGGTAAAATGGGATTCCTGGCTCCGAAGACACTCCATCTTCGTTGCTCTCCAAGGAAGTAAGAAGAATCATCTGAAGAGACACCTAAGATAGCGGATCGATTTTAGAGGCACGCACGTAATGTACAAAGTACAATTTGCACAATTTTACATCCCTTTGCTTGCTTGTTTGGGGTGTTGGGGGTATTTGTTTGTTGGGGTGTTGGGGTGTTTGTTTGTTTTGTTTGTTTGTGTTTAATTGTTCGTTTTTTAATTGTTTTTTTTATTGCAACACTTGTCACTATTTAGTTTAAATTTTTTAACACATGAAAATAGGTTACTAAATAGCTTTTTAGTCTTATATTAATTAATGTGTATAAAGCCATTCCACCACAGCTTGATAATGCGAGTTTAAGGCAGGGTATCCTTTGGTAATTTTCAAAGACCATCAGTATCCTCAACTGGTGTACTCCAACATTGTGCATAAAATAACAAACCTGTGAAAAATTGGGCTCAGTTGGTCATCGGAAGTTGCAAGAAAATAATGATAGAAAAAAGAAAAAAAACATATTGCATAGAATTGTGTACTTTCAGGTGCCTGAGAAAGGCTTCATGCCTGAAGCATTTCTCATTTTGGGGTGAACAATTACCTTTCTCTAACACTACATTACTTCAAAGGGGTCGTTTCTAGCAATGTTTTATCTATCAACA
>CM021529.1:11389834-11402755 GCA_010994315.2 Pisaster ochraceus
AAAAAAAAAAAAAAAAAAAAGAGAGTTAAACTAAGTAAACGTCCTAATTCTAAAGCAAATCTGTTTCGTAGATTAATTTCCAGGTTTTTTTCTCAGACAATTTTAAAACTTAGTTGTGGAATTGACAGTATTTCTGACCGTATTTTGACCGCTTTCTTCTTCAACGACAAATTTCCTTCCATCATAATCACAGTTTGAATTTCTTTTAACAGCCGATATGTTGTTTTCTTGTTTAAAGTGGCCAAATGAATGATTATAACAACCGACATTGAAATAAACCCAGTTCCTTTTGCTTGGTTTGCATCACGCAAAACGTCCTACACGTGCTCAGGCGATCAAAATTACTGTGCATGCAGACTGAATAAACCTTAGACTGTTTAGACGTTATAAAGTGCATGTGATACAACTAATAATCTATGTTGTTTTTGTGGAACAAGACCACTGAACTTGACTAATTCACTGGTAGTGTTGTCATGGAGATTACATTAAGGTACCTTCGAGGTAAACAACCTCAAGAATTTAGCCTAGGTAGGGTCGGTAAACATTCCAAAAATTAAGGACCATAAAAACGTACTTGATAAGAATCACTGCAGTCACATAAACTTTGTTGAGAAAAGATTTTCTTCGAAGTGATATAATGGTTTAGATAATAATTTACCCGAAACACTTGAATCCTGAAAAACGATCATGCATAAATCGTTTCTCAGATTTCTGAAATGTTGGTGTCCATTCGCGAATGCTGTTTCCAGAGATGCGGTTTGTACCCATATCCGCTGTCACCTTGGTAATTTTATTTTACAGAATCACCAACAGGCGCCCCATAATAATTCTTATAGAAAGAATTACACATTGCATGGCATTGTCGCTAATTTCAGTTCTGGATTGATTTTCCCCTGTGTACATTTCAAAACCGACATCGAACAATTGTGTAAAGAATCATTATTAGTTGCCATGATTGCAGAAGACTGACTTGATTGCAGAAGACTGACTACAACCACAGAGCAAGTTGCTAAAAATTGCACACAAGGAAGATACTGACCCAAAAGATCATGTGGCCGGGCTTCACAACATGAAACGCAAGAGGGCGCTAACAAGCAACGAAGTCACAGCCCAGGAAATACCAAACCAAAGAGCCCTAAAATCAAACCATAGAGAAAGGAACTTTCTCTATGATCAAACAAACAAAACAGTTTAACCAGAATTTCACGATGTGGTCTCAATAGATCTTGGATCAAGACCCATGCTATGAGTGATGCGACATTGCTAAACTGATGGTGTTGTGGTTCACAAGACATTGTTTGCTCCTCCTGAAACAAGCCCTTTCTCGGCACTTCATAAACTCATGTGCTATACAAAATTTATTTCAAACACTCCCCATCTTTCATGACTGCATATGGGAGTTTCTTCCACCTTTCAGGCCATGGGTAGGAGCCAACGAGCTCCTTGGCTGGCTTTGCTCGTACTTTTTTTGCCCTAAACCCGGACGTACAAATCTCTGTCAAATCAATCCACAATCGTAAAAAAACAGGAGGCGGGGACAAGAGGTCCCGAGAAAAACTTCAAAATTGTTGATTTGAACGAAAGGAAATTGACTAGAGTAGGACATGAAACTGCGACCTCCGGATTAACGTGCCGGTGCTCTGCCAACCTATGAGGTAGCTATTCCTGATGTTGTCGGTCTCTCTATTTTGGCAATATCCTAGTTCTGGGTGCTAGTCAGAAAACAGCCAAAACTTAGCGCAATTTAATGTTTACTGAGCCCAGAAGTTGATTACCAAGGACCTGTACAGCGCTCAGTGTGCAATATTTTCTGGCAAAACCTTATCAAATTGTGGACAAGGTCTAATAGATGTTAATTGTTGTTTCATAGACAAAGTTAGTCTACTATTAGTGTGTTTTGTGTATGTTAGAAACAGTGGAGGGAGACGTCATTGCGCAGGGCCAGAAACGAAAAATGTCCAATGCATTTGGTTACCGAGTCAAACCCTATACTATTGGCTTGGCAAGCACTTCATGGTCTAGCCCCAGTTGCAATGCTGTTAGACATGACATGAAAGATTTCAGGCTTGCGTCTATTTTCAGACCGGTTCATGTCTGCGTCTACCTGCTGAAAAAAAAGAAAATGCCACAACTTTCTCCAAAAAACTACTCCACTGCTCCTGAATGGACCAACTCAGAAAAGAGAGAGAGAGAGAGAAAAAAAAAGGGGGGAAAAGGGAATAAAAAAACCTGCATCAAACACTGACTTTAGAGATGGAATTTTGGAATGACTGACTGTCGCAACAGTGAAAAAAATCTACTGCAGCATCTCTATACGTCAGGTAATTCCGTCAATGACGTTGTGACGTTGTGACCTTTTGACCATTCAGAAAAAAGCCGTTTCAAGGTCTCTTGAGGTGAAGAACTGTTGGACTGAACCTAAGAATTACAACTCCATGGACAAATTCTTAATAAAGTACATGTAACGATAATTTTGCTACTTTCTACCATAAGTGGGATCTCTTCTCGGTGTTTGTCAAGACTAATGCTTGAAGTATTAATTCCTTTTAATTGATGTGATTTGTTTATACTTTTCTTATCTAGATGTAAAAATGATCTAATGTATGATTTTGAAATGTCGATAATAAACTGTTAATCCCCGGGGGAAACATTAATAAATGAATACATATGCACGAAGAAAAAACAAACATCAACCCTGCTTTATGATTAGCACAATGCCATTCCCTTTTTTCGGGATGGGGGTGACTATATAATGATTAAAAAGGAGACCTGTACACACTAACTTCACCTACACAAATCGGGTATGACAATCGGAAAGTTTAATACATATAGGTTTTCCTATCCAATGTATCAAATATAAATGCATCAAATATAAATTATGTTTGACAGTGGTATATTTCAGCTGTCCTTAATGATAACAACTTCATGGAAGATTTAAAGGTCTTGGCTTTTAAGAGATGTTAAATAATGGTCCAATACTGTAACCTGCTGGGATTGTTGACTTTCAATATGAAGGAATCGTGGGTATACTAACCCGCTAAAACTGCCAAATTTTACTGAAAAGCGTCACTATGGTATTTTTTACAAAATGAAGTCTGTGAGTTTGCTCGTTCAGGGTGTTTTCAGTTTTTTTTAATGAGCACTGCTCAGAATTCAACGGTTAAACAAACAGGCAATACTTTGACCATGTTTCCGCATGAGTTACACAATACAAATAATCTTTGAATAGACATCATATTATCACGAGTTGTTGCAAAATAATAGTCTAAACCACGGCAGATTAGAGGCAGAGATCCTTGCATGACGAAGAGACCACAGCATTCCCAAACTATTTTTTGGGCAAGTAGTTGAGAGGTCATTGCTCATGGCAGTCACAATAGAGTAGATAAGTCGGCACAACCAGTAGTACCAAGTATGTATACAAATATGTTAATCAAAATTATGAAGGTCGTTTATTGAAGGGATTTTGAATAGTACAATGGAATTCCCTAAGGTTTATGACCACATACGGATTAGTGCAGGAGCGGGTAGGCTACTGAAAAAAAGGCCTACCGGAAAAAAGAGTCCTTCTGTGAGCACGAGCTCAAGGCCCAGCTCTCCAAGACATTGGTCTGCTTTGATGGTTTCACTCGTAAACGGGTCCTTTCATTTTGGGTAGCTTCACAGGCAATGCAACTAAAACTCTTACAGAAAGTCTTTCGTGGCTTATTTTGTCCGTTGAACTTTGAGGTTTTGAAAAGAAAAACAAAACTCTTGAAAAATTTGCGTTGGCTGACTTTCTATGAGAATGTACATGTATTTAGTGATCTAAGGCTGATGCACACACAACATATGGTTTTGGACAACTACTGCACTCGTGGAAATGTCGGCATGATCACAGAAAATTTCATCAAACAACCAACCAGAAAAAAGAGAGAAATACTTCGGTAGTAGCACATAAACACTCTGTTTCTAGCAGTGTAATTCACTAGAGCTAGCTCTATAGGGCACTACTGTCATCAAGCATATTACTTGAAATATTCAACAGTGATTTTTTATTTTATTTTTTTGCAAAAAAACAGGAGAAAAACAAAGTTAGTGGTCGGACGTTTCGATCCTAGTGTATAGCCTTCGAGAAAGACTCTCCTAGGGTCGAAACGTCAGGCCACTAACTATTTTGTTTGCAATACACCACAGGTACATAGGTAATTTTGGTTGGTAAGCAGTCTGCAACAGCTAATACTATTTTCTGTTTTCCTGTTTTGAAACGGAGTTGAACTGGTTGCCTGTAAGTAGCCTCCTTCGACATGAGACACGCCCTCTGTTTCTACTGCGCAAAATGGGCAACTTTGACAAGAAGTAGTTAAAAGTTCATTCCATTGTAGGGGTCCTCTTGTTATCAAAATAAGCTGCTCCAGTCGAGCCCCATTAAGTCCATTGAAACCTTACTGGCAGAGGATCAGTCTAAAGTAAATTTCGTTTATTCACGATCGTTTAAGCAATGAACTGTACAATGTATACCGGGGTACTGCAACACAATCGCTGTTGCTTTTATCGCTGTTATATAATCGCTGTTATGCGTGCAGTGCATGCACTGCGCACACAAAATTAGCTATGTAGGTGACAGTTCATGGTTGACAAACAGCCTCTGCCAACATGAGTTTTCAAAACCTTTGACCGGGGTATAAGTCAGTGGTGCTGCAGAATAAGCGCAGTTTTTCAGATAAAGTTGATCCAATCATTCGCAGGTGAGGCAACTGACGTAACTTGGTAAGTCATGAAAGCTGAGTGTGTTTGGATATTACAGTTTGTGTTGTCTACAGAGGGCAAATGTTGTATCGTGTACACTTGTAAAGTTCCAGCTCGTGGAATTAGTACGGAGCTCTAGAAGTGACATCCGACATGTTGAGATCCTGTGATAACTTACTGCAGGATGAAGAAAGACAACATAAACCAAAGATGACGACATCCAAAGATGATTATCACCAACTAGGATGTCATGAACTGGTGACTGGCTCAACGATTGCAATAAAAACTACCTCTTGATGATTTTCTTATCAGAAATGTTTACTTTGAATCAACTCTGTATATTACTATAATAGCCCGAGAAAAAAATCCCGTTTCACGTTCCCCTAAAATTGATACTGGTTGGACGGAAAATGTGTGGTTTGGTTTAGTATGTTATCTAGTTGAAAATGACGCCAGGCCTGTAGTGGATGTGAATGAATGTTGTACCACCTCGTTTGAAGTCACATCGATGTGCAATGTACATTATTTATTTAGAACTTAACAAGTGACGGGGTACTATTGTACTTGCTGTATATACGCTTGTTATCTTGATGGGTATGGGGCTGAGTGTGTTTGCTGTGTATTGTGTTTAATCATGTGCACAGTATATGGATCCTTTCTGGCACCAATTAATCGACAGACTCATCAGCCTTCAGTGTGTGTGTGTGTAATTTTAAAATATTTTCTATTTATTTACTTGTTTTTTATCAAAACCTTAATAATACCCATCACTAAATACTGGGTTTCCTCGAAGAACCAACTACGGACACTCATGAGAGACACCACTTATATCCAGAGAACGGGAATTCGATAAGTTGACTAGTTTATTGAATAATTTGACCTGCCGCGACAATTTATATCTCGTCGATTTATCGAACCTTAGAAGTCGATCAACTTGGTCCCGAAAGTTTACGCCATGAAGAAAACTCACTATGAATTCAACTCTCCGAGTTTAAGTTCCAGTAACTTGTTTCGTTGAATATCGCAACAATGTCGATTTCCTTCCTTCGGTTTAGGTAATTGGCGATATAAATCAGTTCGGTTAAGTAAGTTTAAATAACTTCAGTCGACTTTGTGAGATAAATTATGGCCTTATCTCATTAAAACCCTGTTTTTCTTTCTTATTGTCGCAACACGTGCAAGGCTGTCAGGCGGTTAGTGTTTGTTTTGTACTTTCTCAACATTTGTTGTAATCTAATGGTGTTGTTTACTTCTTGCCCAAACCATGGCTGTGAACATGATTGTATTTGTTTGACCATGGTTTGACAAAACATTTTCTTTGCAGAATTTTACGATGGATATCTTGAGAGGCATTGAACAGTCGTCGGTTACCACGAAGCTAGTCATTGCTGCGGTCGTTTTGTATTTGGTGTAAGAACATTCAGTAATTGTTCATCATTAAGGCTCGTTCCGAAAACAACCTTCACAACCTTTACAACTCATAGCTTAAGCTTCACATAACGCAAATATTTGATCATCCAAAAAAGTAGCTGCAGAAAAGGTAGTTGCAAGTGGGAGTGTATTGTTTCTTTCGACTTAGAGACTTTAATTTAACAATAATTTCTATAACGTTGACGGCGATTTTGTAACGCTAGTGTCAACTTATCTTTTAAGTTTGCAGACTAAAGTTGTGGTAGTCATAAAAAATACATACTTGTACCAATAATTGTTGGTTTCGAGGGTAGTCTTTGTACCACCTGTACCCCTGGGTTCATAGCTTGTGCCTTTGGTTTAGAAGTAATGTTCCGCGGCCAGGACTAATAGTGTACAACTTGTTTTTTTTATACCGCAGATACGATTGGTGGTGTCACCAGTATTTTCAGCGTCGTGGCATACGGGTTGGGTCTTACCTACCAATTATAGGCAGCCTGCACCAGTTACGAAAAGTAAGTCAAACTCAATTTTCCTTTCGCGGGTACGATCTCATGATCCAACATGCATGCCCCGCAATTCAAACCTCAAAAAGCCGTCATGTTGCCTGATTTGAGTTTGGGAGACAAACGCCTGAAGGGGAAGATGTGTCTGGATGTTCTGTCCAGAGCCGGACTGTAATTTGCCGGGCTAGCGATAAACTGACCCATACCACCAGCTTGGTCTGGAGAAAGATCCGAAACCATTTATCATAAGACTTGTGTTTAGAAGGCAATGAGGCTGATAAAACTAGCTCCGTGATGGGGCTGGGGGTGGGGGTTGGAGGGGGAGGGTAATTCCACCTACAGAACGTCAATCAACCCTTCTTCCTTTGAAACTTGATTTCCACTTTCTATTTGCAAAGTCATGTACCAAGTGTCATGCTCATTATGATGTAAACTAAACATCTTTGTTTCCATTGATGTGCCATTCCGCTCCTTTATTGTTGTCATTCCCGTCAGGGTTTCGGATGCAGGTTTCCTGAATTTAAAGAGAAGTACGGAAGGGTTTTCGGGTAAGTTCTCTAGTGACTTGAAGCGTTTGTATCCAGACTTGTTGATGCAATATTTATAGTCACAATTCAAACTGCATGTTTTGTTTGATCAATACGTCGGACTAAAATATTGCAGAAGTAAACAAATTAAACCAGATTTCCATCGTGTGAGGCAAAATGCCTATACTTAATCAGAGTCGATTAGTTTGAGAAAGAATTCATTATGGTATGCATTTTGTTAAGGAGCCCGGAGTAAACATTAGGTTCTGTTATTTACATGACTTTAAACTTGAACAACAAAATCATTGATCACATGCACTACTGTCATCGGAAGGAGACGTATCCAAGTTTGCGTTCGTTTTAAAAATGTTCATAACAATTTACAGTCTCCGGACAATTTACTTGGAAATGACAGGATTTGTTCCTAGCCATACACATTAATACAAAGATCAACATGAACAAAATCACTCAAACTACTTTTGACTGATTGTCCTTGTTTGTCATATTAAAGTATGATGTTTTCCTCCAAGACATTGTGGAGAAATTTCAGTAAAGTATACAACATCTTCAACCGCTATTACAGATACGCCCATGGTGTGACGTCATAGTGCCATTTTAATTCCTATGCCATTAGGGACTTTTTGTGAAACTCTGCGTTTTTGCCCAGCGTGACACAGAAAACAAAAATCTACCTAGATATAAATATACATATTTTTTCACATCATGAACATTTAACATTTTTATTTATGTCTAATCATGTAACAAAGTAATCATTTCGCACTCGTTTAACTTTCTATAACAAAAACTATAAAACCTCAATATGTTAACTTCGTTCAAGTAGGTTTTAAATTTTTGGTTACTTCAGGTGGTATGTGTTTCGACAGCCTATGCTTATCGTAACAGACGCTGACATCATCAAGCAGATTGTGGTGAAAAATTTCTCCAGTTTTACCAACCGTTGGGTACGTTGACACATTTTAAGTCTGGTTAACAGGAAATGTTGGTTCAGAACTGACTACGGTCAGATGCCAGACCCACAGAGGGTATGCCACAGAGCGCCTATAGCATACAACTGGATTTAGAATCCGTGCAAACAGAGAGTGTTAAACAAAACAAACATTTGTATGGGAACAACAAACGCTGGGTGGTGTTAAACAAACAGCAATAACAACCAGTAAATTAGTTATGGGTGTATCACTCTAAAAGACTGCGAGTCAGAGGTGACCCAGTGCTTGGTCCAATGGGGAATTATCTGGTTAGAGAACAGTTTTACTGGTCAGCATCACTTGGAATCTGAGTCAAAAACAAGTAAGTGTGAATTTGATAGAGCTTCAAGTGTCTAATTTTGACCCGGAGTGTAACAACCGAATATTTTTGTTGTTATAGTAAACGCCCTCCAGGGACACATGGAAAGTCCAATAAGTGGGCATCTTTACACTTTAAAGACTCCAAGGACAGAATTGACCCGAATTACATAGGTCTCACGGGGCCTGATCAAGTTCTGGGTCAGGCTGACCCGGAAAGTAACAAAAGAGACCTTGACCCGGATTCTGCGTCATTTTGACCCATTTCTGGGTCATTTTGACACAGATTCCGGGTCAGCCCCACGGGTATCGGATCCGGGTCAAATGAGCCGGGACGTTTTAGAATTAAGGGCTGTACAGTGTTGAACACGTGTTTAGTTTTAACACAAATCGCTGTCCAGCTTCTGACTTTACTACACGTCAGCTCTGACTTGAATCCGGAGCAAGGGAAACGGACACATATCCTGTCGGCATCACCCATTTTTACCTAAGGTTTCATTGAAGTCTTAATGACATTTCTTTAAAATGTTTACATTTCTTTCAAGGAGAAATCTCGGAATACCGGAATCTTGAGCAAGGGCTTGTTATTTTTGCAAGATGAAGAGTGGAAGGAAGTACGATCCGTCGTCACACCGGCATTCAGCGCCGTCAAAATGAAGACGGTATGTGGTGGAGGTGGATTTATGAATATAAACTATCAACTTGTTGTATGGAAATATGTTTCTTCAGGGGTAATGAATAAAAAGTCCGTTTTGAACGAGTGAATAATTTTAGCGAAGGAAAATAGACACTTACTCTCTCATCCATAACCACAGCAAAACAACCTAAGACACATGTTATATATTTTTTACGTGAAGCTTCAGACACCCCCTGCATACATAAGGACTCTGTCTATTCGAAAATGAGTGTACAGGTACATGTAATCACAAAACTGAACTTGACCTCAGAGCCCGTCTTTGATAGAGTGGAATGCCTTTGATGACTCTTGGCGAAATAAGTCGATAATTACGTGAACAGTATTCCATAGAGATTATTTCAAGGAGGTTTACAAGTGTTAAAATGAATGTGTTCCGTTTTAAAAATGCTTAATATTTGCATTTTTCTCGCATAGATGTCTTTTATGATCAATGAATGCTGTGACACCATGCTGGATAATATCAAGAAGGCAGTGCAGGACGGAAGTAACATCAACTGCAGGGAGTGAGTGATTGCAACTAATCATTACAAAAAAGTGCTTCTCTTGAAACCGTCTAGATTTAAATTTGTATGTATTAATTTAGTTATTTTCTGATAAAATGGTTATTAATAATTTGTAAAACAATAAACCATTACAAATGGTATAATCCTTTCTTTACACTGCAGTTTGTACGGTGGTCTCACAATGGACTCGGTAGCATGGTGCGGTTTCGGGCTGAAAGTTAACTCACAGGAAACCAAAGACCACGAATTTGTAATCAATGCCAAAAAAGCATTCAAATCGTCTGAGTCAATCATACGTACCCTGGTTGTAAGTAAGTATAGGTCATTATTTATTTTCATTATTCGAGAACCACACACACAAAATAAGAAAGAGAAGGGAAAATGAAACTATTACCCCCCCTTCACAGTAATTTAACAAGAAACAAAGATCAGAGAGGGAAACAATTATAACGTGAATAAAAGGGGGGAAAGCCTGATCCTGATAGAGTTAATGACATTATCAATAATCGGTTATTCATTAACCTTTTAATGAAACAACAATCTTGCAGGGTCACTTTTTTATCTTCATTTCTAGACATGTTCCCACCGGTCGTACCAGTGTTGGATTACTTCGATGCGGGCGCCTTACCGAAAGACGTTATCAGCTTCTTCGCCAATGTGACAAGTGAAACGTGCAAACTTCGCCAAGAGCAGGGAGGCGATCTAGCCAACAGTAGGGTGAGGCTTGATCATAATTAGTAATAAATCAAAACCCGGACGTTCAAAAGCGCCTGTCTTTAATCAACATCAAGGCATTCACTTTGATGCTCTTATAAAAACTATTAGGCTTGATAATAATGTGAAAAAAGCTTCATACCCCGGGTGTAATACGATTTCCCAGACTGCTATAAACAAGGGGTGCTGCATGTTGATAAGTTATTACGTAATATGCTCCGCAAGGTTTTGAAGTGATTATACAACACGACTAAAAAGATGAAGCTAATCACACTTGAAGCGTTTACTGCGTACTCAGTACGTACTAAGTTCAAGAACCAGACCAAGATCGAGCAATTGAAGTGTGGCCAAGACATTAAGGGGATTCCCCGGTTTTGTCTTGTCAGGTGCGAACGAGATAACGGGCAGAAAACTTGGTTCTTGTGGAGAATGCTTGACACTGGTTCAAAACTTCTAAAACCTACCTTGAAATAAATAATGATTTGGGGTTGCAACCCCAAATTATTGAACATTTACCCAGTGAGTTTCCCTTGTGGGATGTAACTAGAAATAAACAGTGATAAGCGTTTTTAAAAACGCCCGTAGATAAAGCGCTAGCCTATGTAAAACATTGATTTATGATTATTGTTAAAAGAAAACAGACGAAATTAACTTTCATGAACTCTGTATCAGTAGATGGTTGATGAGAGCTTGGCGGGGATGGAGCACTAGTTCACTTACTTTGGGAACAACACTAAGAAGTGGAAACCCCAAACGAGACTGTCACAAAAAGAAGACCATGGAGAATGCTGATCACCAAATGATGCTGTGATGAAAATAGTGTTTTTCATAACAACCACCGTCCCATAGGGCCTATACTGATAGAAAGATTTACACAGAATTGCGTGATGATGCCGCAAATCTCAGTTATAAATGTATTCTCCCTTTCGAAGCCGAAATCATTCATTTATCATTCATTTCTCATTGCAGAAGATTGACATGTTACAATTAATGCTAAATGCACACAACGAAACTCCAGACCCAACAGATGACTTGGAGAGAAACGGGTATCACAACATGAAACGCAAGAGGGCGCTAACAAACGACGAAGTCACAGCCCAGGTATTAAACCATAGAGCTCTACGATCAAACAAACAAAACACTTAAAGCAGATATGTGATAAGGTCTCAATAGATCGTGGATCAAGATCCATTCTTAAATGATTTTTTCGGCATTAGGACATTGTTGAAACAAGCAGGGCTGACTAAGGGGGATCTTGAGGTTCTTACTCTGAACTTCATCAACTCACATCTATTGTTCTTTACTAACATTAATTCTAAATGAACTACCCGTCTTTCATGACTGCATAATGGACGTTTCTTTCGACTTTCAGGCCATGTTTTTCTTCTTAGCAGGGTACGAGACAACGAGCTCCTTGCTCGGTTTTGCCTCGTACCTTCTTGCCCTCAACCCCGACGTACAAGATAAACTCTATGCCGAGATCCAAGATAAGGCCCCTGGCCGTGACGTCGTCGGCTATGACGTAGTCAATAAGATGACGTACCTCGATATGGTAATATGTGAGGCCCTGCGTGTCTATCCACCAGCATCAGTGTAAGTTCATTTTGTTATTTGAAAGGGGGGGGGGGTTGTGATTTTGTATCTTTCTTTCACAAATACCTTTTCATATAATAAGACGTAATGATTGCTGGGACGTTCAAGATGCACAAAGCAAGGGTATTTGATCCATTTTAGTTTTTCTTGATTTATATAATGAAATGCATCCAATTTTGATTTCGTTGTAAAGATTTGGACGCATCTGCAACAAGAAGTTTTCCTACAATGGCCTGACCATAGACGAGGGAGTGACTGTGTTTATGAACGTGTGGGGTATCCACCGTGATGAGCAGTATTGGCCCGACCCAGACAAGTTTGATCCAGAGAGGTACGTTAGTTTGGCACCCTGTGTATTGAACCTAAGGACTACCTTCCTTTTAATGCTATAGACACAAAGTATTTGGTACTCCTAATTGCCGTCTAAATTTTTTTAGAAGGAAGCAAGACAACAATGAGGGTCTAGGATATACAAAACGATCCCATTCCAACAACTACGTTTCCTGGATGTGGCTGGTTCATTTTGGGTCGACTTGACCCACTATCAGTATCATACAAGCCCACAATCGTAAAGAAATAGAGGGAACAGACACGAGTAGAATTTGAGCTAAATTAGAAATTTTGGGTTGAAGAAAAATTGACTAGAGCGGGACTGGCCTTTTCTTTACCAACCGGGCTATCTAGCCCTATGTTAGCGATCCCTTTTTCTCAATTACTTTGATCGAGGGGTGACAGTCAAAATTTGCGCAAATGTTTACCGAGCCCAGAAAAGTCACAAGTTGATTATCAAGGACCTGACCAGGCTAGTGTGGTGTGCGACATTTTCAGGCAACAGCTTCATCTAATTTGGACGAGGTCATTTCTAACATTTATCTCGCTTTGCTTTCCATTAACCTCGAGATATCCAACATCCTTATAGTCAGTGGCGTATCTAAGAGG
>CM021529.1:11427238-11439000 GCA_010994315.2 Pisaster ochraceus
AAAAAAAAAAAAAAAAGTTGAAAACAGGGGATACACAGTAAGCTTTCCGGATGAAATGCAAACATTTGTCTTACATATAAGCCAATGGTTTCTATGGCAGCAAATGACGAAAGAATGGCAATTACATTTACGTAAGCCTGTATAACTAAGGAACTTAGTATTTATAATACTTATAAAATTGAACCTCTGAAAGTAATAATAATGACTGGCCATTTTTTCAAGGAGGCATATCTAAAACATTTTTCTTTAATAGTATCATACATTTACATCAATTTACTATTATTAATTTATCCACTTCAATATCTCTCCATAAATTGCAAGGACTCATTTTACACAGCTGCCTAGCAAAAACTTGTGCATAATAGCAAGTTTGTATGCTGAGAAAAAAAATGATTAGCAGGAAACCAACAAACTACAATCCCTGTTATTGTATATTAGCTGGTAACCTTTCTTTGCTAAGCTCATTTGATTTTATATGCTAAGCAGCTCAGGATCTGCTTATGGTTGCAGTGTACAGTATTATGCTGGTTAAAGTAAACACTGAATCGTGATAGTGTCAAAGTCTACACATAATACTAACTGCACAGTCGATATTCAGCAAAAGGCCTCCACATAACTTATTCTACAAACTCAGCTGATGCATCACTACAAAGGTTAGTCATGGCATTGGCATTTTGGAGAAGGAACAACAAAATCAAGAGAGGAAGTCAGGCACACGACAACAACAGAGCTTGGATTGGGAACTCGCATCTATGAATGTCGTTATAAAGACCTGTAATAAGACATTTGCAGTCACCGGCCAGCATTATAATACATGCCTACTCGTGTGCGGGCTTTCATGCATAATCTTGCAACGGTACTGGCTTTTTAACAAACACAGTGACCCAACTCTAATAATGTATTTTCCCCTAATCTGATACAGCTTTTTAATAGGCACGGGGGCACTCTGAGTACTCGGGTGGGATATGAACCCTGCCCCAGTAGCCTTTTGAGGTTTTTTCCCGTTCGGAGGGTACTTGGCACACAGTCACACCTCGAAACAAGGATAAAAAAGGCAAAAACAAACAAACAAACACCCCAACAAACACCCCAACAAACGAACAAAGACCCCAACACCCCAAACAAGCAAACAAACACACCAAACAAGCAAACAAACACCCGAACCAACCAAACAAACAAATACGAACACGAACACCCCGATAAACTACAAAACAAAATACCCCAACAAAGACACAAACAAACAAAATGAAACATAAGAAAACGCTAACTACTGGATCGTTTCCGGGGGGGGGGGGAGGGACAACAAAAAAACGAAAGAAAAAGCAATGCGCCACACAGATGACAAAGACAAGCACTGGTTAGCAATCCAAATAGCGAGTTCCCTCCTAGCTCTATAAATGCAAATAATATCTCCTCCCATGATGGGGTAGCCCACTCAATACAATATGTATAAATTCATACACGATCCGATCAGTGTTTTATAATTATTTTAGAATGCAGAATGAATGGAGAATAATTAAGTTTGAATTTCAGAAATAACAACCTCATCTAAATTCCAGTTTAACACTTATTGACATTCTGAATTAATTACACATAGCAAATGGCAAACCTTATTTACATAATGTGATTGAGCTAACAACCATCTCAAATTCTTCGAATAGGTTTAATTTTGATCAAATGCGGTGTACAGCCTCAGACGCTCATTTCGATATGACATGTCAGGTGTTGTTGGTAATGAAATAATATCATGATATTGAAGTCCATTGGATACTATCATTGAGGGCTATAGACCAAACCTTTGTTTACAAAGAAAGACTGATTTTGTACATTCCTAGGCAAGTCCTGGCTGGCAAGATACCATACTGGTCACAAGGGAAATTTTACACTTTGTTCATAAGTTTGAGAGTTAAAAAAAAAAAAAAATAGCAGCTGTACAAGATTTGAGATTTTCCCTTTATTCATATCAACAGTTGATACAAATCAGACAGTGCAGGAGTCTCAAAAAAGAAGAAGAAGATTTTATGTTCTCTTCCATTGAGCTGTGTACAAATCGTACTTGTACGACGTCCAGACTCTGTGGCCATTTTTGTCACAGGTTACATGGACAAAAGCCAAGACTCCCAAAGATAGCATAATGGCTAGTATAAGAAATCTTACCTTATTCTCTAATTGAGAAAAACCTGTAGAAGGCAATAAGAGGAAAAGGGTATTTTAGAAAAAACAAACGAAAAATCAACAACAACAAGCAATATACCTTATTATTAACAAGAATCTCAATTGATAATCAAAGGTGTGGCGCTAGCAGTATATAAGAGTCTACTTGAGTCATGGCTGCTTTAAGCAACCAGGAAACACAGTCATTTATAAATGATGTGACAATAAAATGCCAAGAAATTAATCTTCGCATTGGATGGAGAATATTATTTATTATTTATGTTCTCGCCCATGGGAGCTAGATCACCACATCATCGTCTTGTCACCGTATTAAAGGGCCAGTGATACGGATTCATTTCTGGAGAACCGTTCAGATACATATTAAACGCTTCCGGGTCAGAATTTAACGGAGTCTGGGTTCCGTGGGGCCTGACTAATTTATTGGATAGTATGACCCGGAATCTGTGTCAAAATGCCCAAGAAAAGGGTCAAATGATGCAGAATTCAAGATAAAGTCAAATTTTGATAATCACTTTCCAGGTCAGCGTTACCCGGAGATGAGTCAGGCCTCCTGTACCCGAATCCGGTCGATTCTGACCTTGGAGGTTTGAGAGTGTATGCTGCTAGTAATTGTTCCTCTTTCAATTGAACTTTGCTTCCTTTGATACTGTACTTTAAGATCTTTGTATGCATATAACCAAAGATTTGAATAATTCATGAGAAAATTATCATGTGATGATATATCAGGACGAGGTGTAACATCACTGCTGAATCGTGCGCCATAACACATTGCTTTCCCTGTAGTAATAAACTCCCCAAGTCACTTGTCTTCACTCTTGCTTAGTTCTTGTTGGATAACTTAAAGCCGCACGTTCGTACACTTTTATGATACATTATGTCTGGTTTGTGCTACGTTATTTGCTCCACTTTCTTTTTAAGGAAGCTTAGGACACACGATTCGACATTGAATGCCTGTTGTGATTAAAATAGCGCCATGAGTTGATACGCATCAGCGAAGGGCATTTGGAAACTTAAACCCAGTGTACACAACCTTCATCAAAATGTCATCGTCTGACTATCGGTTGAATATTTATCATCAAGCAGCATTTTCTTCCCCTCCCCCTGTGTACCCGTATACGCATCATTTTGATAAATCCTTCAGAATGTCTTACTCACTTTTTCATTTCTCCTCTTTCCAGCTTTTTATCGTCATTGGAATCCAACATTTTGAGCTAGAAAAACAAACAAACGATCAGAAAAAAAGTATTAAGTACTCATTTTATACCTCAATAAATTGTCCTCAAACTATAGCAGATGTAGTAACGTGGCAGTGGGGTGTATATTTATTCACATATTCACATACAATTTAAATGGTTAAATAGGGTTGCGGTATAAACCTTTATTTGTGTGACAATAAAACAACTCTATTCGATTCAATTTAATGTTATGTTATGTCAGTACTCACAGTAACAACAGACAGAGTCATTGGACACAAAATGTAATAGTAATAAAAATACAAGCAAGGAGTACACGTGACCTATGACAATGATAATGAACAAAAGTTCAGTAAAGTCTAGTCAGTGAGAAGGATGCTCAAACAAGCTGAGGCTTCAAAATGGGGGAAAACCATATACATCATGCAAACATAATAAACAAAAAAACAGGAGATAATGCACAATATTTAACCGGTAATTAGTTAATTTTAAAGATAACTAATAACATAATTTAAGACAAAGTTAGGAACAGCTGGAACGACAACAAAAAGAAGAAGAAAAAAAAAATGGGGGAAAAAAAAAAAAAACCGAAAAAGAAAGAAAGCGAACCATTAGGCCTATCAATAAATAAATTGATTTGGAAACTACAGAATTCTTAATATTTCACCTGAAACAAATGTGATTAATGGCAACATTTTTAGTTACAATCTGCAGTTCATACTTCAATGAAGAATGTTCAGCTCTTTTAAAGTATAATTTCATAACACAATGAAAAGTAGAGACATTAATAAAGATATTTTTCTCAAATTACTATGGCTAGATTATACAACACACTCTATCGGTACTCAAAAGTCAGTTCAAACAGAGAGATCCGTCAGGGACATTTGTGTCAGTTTGTCCCTAAAGTGTAATAGTCAGGACTGTATTTCAATCTTAAATCTATTTGGGGGTTAATAAACGCAGTCCTGAATTTAGCTTCACCGTTGTGTTGGCTACATTTCCTTTGCCTCAGGGATGCCCAACAGACAACTCTGAGTAAGTGTAGATCATCTTAGAAACATAACACCTCCCCCAGAGTTCCATTTTGGGGCGGGGACGAGCAATTCATCATGCCCAAGGGCAGAGTCACTCTGGTTATGTTAAAACAAACAATATAATGGTTCGGTCTTTAAACGTCTGTCTGCAGAAGAAGAAACAAAAGGGCTTGACTTTACGATTTCTGTCTTTTACTTACTAGAGCTGCAGTGTACTTTTCCAATGTGGCGTCGCTCAGCTTCTTTTCCTTCAGAACCTCTTTAAGAAAACTCTGAAGAAATAAGAAACATAAAATTTGAGCATAAATTGCGTTACTATCCACCCGAGCTATTCACCATAATTATAATTGACGCCCACCATGAAGGTACCTGCCCAGTAGTCCAGCAAAACAAAATGACAATGGAAACGATTTATTGTACTGTTTTGTTCGACGGGGAAGGGTTTCAGTTTTGCAAAAGGAAATCTTAACTGACTCGGTGAATCGTAAATAGAAAGTCGTGCACTTTACCCAGAGACAAGAGTCTTTGATGCTTAATTTTCCTAATCAAAAACCCGACCTTCATTTCAAAGTACTACTACTAAGGTTTTAAGGTTATTAATGTCCTACTAAAAGAGCAGGGGTTTCGAGGACCCGCACTGTGTTTACCTTGAGCTCGGCCGTGTCAATGTATCCGTTTTGATCGTTGTCGTACGTTTGCCAGATCTACACGTAAATTAAAGGACGAAACTTAATAATTTATACACACAGAAAAATAGATAATAACAATTGGGAGGAGGTGGTGGTGGCGGTGATGGGGCGCATCTTTTAGTACATCGTGCCCGATATGTGATGGCAGAGGGTGTGTTCCTCCACCCCCACAATGTTCCATGATTTAACACACTCTTTTCTTCTCGTTTACAGAAGTACCCTCCCCTTAAAATCCTCTAAATTCCTGAGACGAACAGAACACAATGAACACACAATTGGGGGGGGGGGGGAGGGTTTAAACCAAGCCAAATATCAAGCGCCAATCGGATCTCAGGCACAAACAAAATCACTGAGTCCAAATCGGTTAACTTGCTAGTGTGGCAGATGGGGGAGATATTTGGAGAAAGTGTTCCGTTGATGATACAATGACATATACTCTGACCATAGAGAAAGGACTTGCTCCATGCTCTGACGGTCTGACAAAGTCCATGCTTGTATCATCAATAACGGAACAGTCCTATCACCTTCCTGCCGTATATAGGGGTGTGTCTTTGTGTGAGAAGGGGGTATTTTGTCCATTGTTGCTGGTATATTTGGGGAAGGTTTCAGCGATCTGTACAGCACTGACCTTGTCGAATTCTGCTCTTGATAGCTGGGCGTCCTGGGTCTTTAGTATCAGCATGAAGTTCTCTTCTGGCTTGAGGATTTCAGCCAACTGCAGATACCACAAAGAAAAACAGAAGATACATTAAAACAAACCGCCCTTCTAGTGTAGTGTAGTTGGCTTTTTACAAAAAAAGAATTGGTAACACGAATCCAACTGATACGATGGTTTCAATCTGAAATGTTTCCCCTCAAGCGAGGGAGCAGTTTGGGTTGCAACGCCCCCGTGGTACATGTCAGCTCATACTTCCAAGTATTTTCCCCCCCACTAGGTTAAAGGGGTTTCTTTTGCATTCTGTTAAAACGCGTTTTTTTAATATACATTTTTATTTAATTTCTTTTAATTTTTTATTTTATCTAAGTTCGTATTTATTACATGCTGATGTATTGTCTGGGTTATTTTCCGCTTATTTGTTTGCGAAGTGTTATGGATTTGGTTACGTCTACCATTGACAATTGACCGTTTTTGTACACAAAGGATGCGGGCAGAGTTTTGTCCCCGCCCCCTAACCAAATCACTGCCCCATGTTGATTGATAACCCCTCTAGGACGTGAGGCATGGCCCTTATGAGCTGACCGGTGTGTACGATGTAGTTATGACAGTGGAACAGTTAAAATACGTCAGCATTTCCCGACAGCGGCCTTCACTGCAGTGTTTAAGTTAATGATAAGGTAACACTTTGCACAGTATAATAAAAACGGTCATGTGTGAACGCAAAGATAAAATATAAACTAAATAAAAGTTCATGTTCAGTTACTAATTTACATTCCCCCCCCCCAGAGAGAAGCACCGTGATTAGAGGAATGCAAAACTTCCAACATTCAGGACAAGTGTTAATCTTCAGAGATTAAAATAAATTGCAACTGATGATCACGAGAGCAAGATTTTTTTAGGCGAGAAATTGCATCATACCGCGGGCTGGAAGGGGTTGGGGGGGGGGGGAGATGATCGGCAGTAGATCCCTGCTCGTAACCTAGTTTGCATATTGTATATCTAACACTCGCCCGTGGACCCATGTTTAATCGTGTTTGGCTGGAGGGGGGAGAATGCTTAACGGGAGTACAGAGCCGATTGCTAATTAGATGTAGCATTTTTTTCATCAAGGCTGTGAGCTGCCTGTACCGATGTCCGTTGTCGTCTTCCGGACCCTGCCAATGAAGATGGGGCTTGTAAATCGTGTCGAGTGTTGAATAGTAATCGCAATATACGGTTTACAGATGACCAGCAACTTGAGCTAAGATGACCACGACCTGACATCCTGTCAGACCTCTTCGACTGATTGTTAATTACAACGTCACGTATAATCGTGACGGTGTAACATTTGAATTTCTAACGAAGTTACGGAAGTTATTCATTTCTTTGCGCCTCAGGGTTCGCTTTTACTTCAATATTTTATCAGTTACCGGGACATCATTTCAAAAAGCTGGTAGGCCCGTAAACCCAGATTTTTGTCTGCGCTATAAATATATAAATAAAACAAATTAACAAATTAGCGGGGCACCAATCAGCAATGTGAATTACGCAGATATTCTAGCTGGTACACCGTATCTGCCAAGCCAGATATAGATAGAAAGTGCCTAGTCTATTTAGACGAGAATCCCTCTCCGACCTCACCTCAACCCGTCCCCTTTTCTCTGCCTTCCCCTCTTCCCTCCCCAAGGATAATACTGTGATTATCATGCCTGGCTTCAATGACGTCACTAGATCCTTCCAATCGGATAGGAAGGATTTATCCAATCCAATTTGATTAGTTCTCATGTTAGTCCCTCGATTCACTGAGCTGGGCATATACCTCTGGGTGACCCGTATGGTAGATGTCAGATTAAATGGCGCCCATCTTTAAAGATGGGGGGGGGGGATAACTACAAGTCTTTAACCTCACGTTAAAACTGTTTGAAATGCCATAGTTGATACACTTCCAGTGGTTTTTCCCCAAATCGCCCAAATGATGCCACATTCCAAATATATGGGCCCGGTTTGTTTGCAATTTTTCATTTGTTCATTCCTGAACTTCGACGATATTAATTGAAAACGGCGTTGAATGTGAACTTTACACCTCAGGCAAAAACTCAACCCAATGACGTCATGTTTCAAATTCCGCTCTGAAAGAGTATCAGATAACGATAAAAGGAAAAAAAATTGATCCGTTCCAGGGTAATTTGACACAGACTTCGGGTCATACTGACCCCTGAAGATTTAAGCCTCCTCAATTCTGTTTTTTTTTTTAAACACCTCATTTTTGAAATATTTTGTTATGCAATTGAATGCATCGCAACGATTATAATGTTAAGAAGTTAAACATTTCACGGTTTTCCCCTATTCGAAACCCAAATAATAATTTTGATGAAATGTTTTACCATAAATACTATTTTGGACAGCCTCTTCAAAAGCTATTGGCTTCAATAAAGGGACCGATTGGGATGGCCTAGAACCCCTCAACGAGGGTAACCATAAAGTCTAGTAAGTAATGAAGACATTGCCTTTATGATTGAAAATTGCTTCTTCATTTTCTTCTTCTTCAATCTTCTTCCAAGGTAACGTATAAGCGACCTTAATATCCACTTGAAACCAAATGCAGTTTGTCTACAATGGGATTTCTTGAAACAAATGTTATATAAACTTCTGGCAGAATGAGTTATTTTTGTTTTCCGATTTACTTGTAATAAAAGCTAAACGTATTAATTCAAGCCATGACAATTGAGGGGCCGTATTTCGACGTCACAAAGGAAAGTTTCAAAACTAAAAAAGGCCTAGATTGAGAACTGCACTCACTGCCATGTTTATGTGTACCTTTAACGTTATTAGGGGTGCAAGTGAATTATTAATGTGCCTTCGTCGCAATACTGACCTGAAGATTGTATAAATTTTAATGAGTTGCCACCGCACCCTGATTTTTAATTAAAACCATGACCGTATTCTTCTAGGAATACAAATCACTGCTGGCCGAGGTAATGTCCTTTTTAGAAAACAAAAAAGCCACACCATACTGTTATGAAAATGTCATTAAATGATGTTGACGATGTTAGTTTTAAAGCGACACGGGGTTTGACTTGTCAAGGGTTTTGCGCACGTTCTTTAAATGGTTATTATTATTTATTATTTTCTTAATCAGTCTTGCAATAAAATTAAGCAACTATGATCCAAAAGAGTCTTCATATGTCATTTACTCGACTGTGACAGTTTTAGAGAGAGAAATATTTCTTTGAAAGATAGGCGGCAGTGTTAATTCCAATAATATGGGGACAAATATGTACTGGTGCATTTATTCCTTCAGTTTATTCCGTCAGTCGTTACCTTTCTTATTTATACATGTTGATCTTATAACATGTTCTTAGTTTGGATATATTTCGGCCTTTCGACTGTTGTAAGTCTAATATTTGATTATTATAATTTACATCAGCATTGTACTAACTTATGCCAATATAAACATTGAGTTTCCCGTCGAAACTGAACAAAATTTCAAAGATTACGGAATCAATCCAGTAGGCCTTTTGAACTTTTTGCTTGTATTTCAATGTGATATCAAATTGAAAGTGGCAGTACAAGTACAGTACGTCCTTGAGGCACCCGGTCCGGAGCATCTTAATGCACAAAAAATTGCTCGCAAACAAAAATAAATTGGGGATTATCATACTCATTCATAAATTGTGTTAAAAGTTTCAAAATCCCCAACGTACTGCATTTCTTCGGAATACACTGCCTGGTGAATGTTTTCCTTTATCTTATACAATCTATAGACTGTTTTCAGCTTTCCAACGTTTGTTCATTCTATAGCTTCTTCTTGTAGCTCCTAACAAAAGTGGCTTTAACCCTTGCTTAATAAAACAACAAACGAAAAGAAAACCCCACTAGGAATAACAATCAGTGAGCTCCTCAGTGGTATAAACAAGTTAAACATTTCTGTCTGCGTTTTTGAAAGGGCTTTGCAAAAGTCTTGTCTGCAAAACTAACATCTATACAATTTGGTTTCACAAAAAGACAAAAAGGAAAAAGAGAAGAAAAAAAACGGGGAAAAAAGAAAGAGAGAGAGAGAGAGAGAGTATATTATGGATTCAATAAATATTAGAAATCTGAAACTTACCCAACCAGAGTATAATTACAATTCATATAACATAGTTACACAGCCGGTGACAACAACCGATAATGACATTCTAACTTGGAGCGTTTAATATTTTTGTTTTATGGCTGAGCCGCCATCACAGTAGCTCCGCAAATCATTGTCAACGTCTAGTATTGCAAGTTCGTTGGAATCTTTCATCTAATCTGGCAGTATATCAGCATTGGGCCGGGAATGGTACAGGGGGTGGGGTGTCATTAGTGAGGTCATTTACACAATATCAAACAAGTGATTGTGTTAATTTACTCATGCGGTGTAACAAATCACGCTGAGAGATTGCTGACCGTAATAAGCACACTATTTTATTCAGAAAAAGGGAATGGAATGCAATTTAATTTAAGATACCCCCCAAAAAGCAACAACAAACAAGCAAACAAACACCCCAACAAACACCCCAACAAACAAACAAACACCCCAACAAACAAACAAACAACCATTCAAACAATCAAACACGAGTTCCCCGTGTTATACGTGCAAAACCATAAGCTCAATTGCAGAGCTGTTTCTTAAGAAGGTAAACAAACAAACAAACAAACAACAACAAAACGAAGCTATTCTTCAATGGTTTGTTTTCCTGAATGATATAGTCTTCCCCATCAATAAAATACAATTAGTTAATTTTTTTAAACTCAAGATTGTATAATGCCTTTAATCAAATCATGATTCCAAATTGTAATGGGATTGGAACAATTGCGTATAGTCCCAGATTGCTGCACGGTGACGTCCACCGTGTCAGTCTTAAATTACGACAGGTAGATTTACCTTCTGCTAGGTATAGACTAACAAAAGACAAGGTGTCTGAAGATATCCTTACCTCAGCTAATTACACTATTTAAAGATACGCCACTGCGTTGATTATTGGTGCTAACATCATTCTTAAAAAAAAACCACCCCAAAACCCAAAATAAAATCAGTATACAGACTGTATTGTGTGATAGTGGTTAATGTGTGAATAGCGATGGTCTAGCATTGATATCGATTACCTTCTACGGAATGGCGTTTTCTTCCCCCGAAGCAGATTTTGGTTGCCAGCAGTTTCTAGGAAATTGATATTTTATTTTGAGGGGCCTGTCATGACGTACGTCCTTTAAATTCCTTCAAAACAGACAGATGGTCTGACCCCATACCGTAAACGAGACTTGCTGTTCATTGTTCTGTCGTGCAGACATGGGACGTCAAAATGAAGGCATGATGATAAAGTGTAGGTCTAACGTCCACCATGTTAATAGTTATACAGAATTGGGAGGCTCTTTGTATGGATGCCCTGAATAGACATCAAACATATTTGTTTCGGAGAATGTTTACGTAAATATTCACGGTTTTGCCCCAAATCGCAAATATTTTCCCGTAAATATTCACGAACATCAAGATGGAGGCACTGATAAAGTGTAGGTCTATCGTCCATCATAGGCTCATATGGGTATCTTAAAAAAAAAACTATTATTGTATTACCATCCCTACGGTTGTATTTTCGTTATAAACCGATCCAAATAGAAAATATTAACAATTAACTGAAATTCATCAAAAATATTTATTTTTATTAGAATACTGTAGGCCCGTGTGAGTTTAAATCGAGGAGAAGTTCATGCAACTGAAAGATTACAAAACTTGCACTTAAACTGAAAAGAACATTGCAGAATTGTTATTACATGTAATCGTTGTATATATTTTCTATACAATTGGCGCTTAATTAGTCTAAAACCATCTTTTCAAATTTCCACTGAGGAGATTCAAGATTATCTCACATTGTATCTTACTGGGTCAATATTTGAATGCCATTATCAGAAGCGGGGTAGATTCCACCAGAGGTGTGAAGAAGAGCGGGGGAACGGCAGCTGCTAGGCTAGCCGTCCCTAGGGCTTGGCCGTGAACCCACGGCAGTCATAGGGG
>CM021529.1:11439010-11454979 GCA_010994315.2 Pisaster ochraceus
GGGAGAGAAAGGGTCCGGAGAACTGGCCAACGTCATGTGAGTTTTTCGGCAGCTGGTTTTTATTTTTCCGCTTTAACTCCACCTCATTTGAAAAACCGAGTCTGTCTACTGTGTGTAGGATTAATCATGCATAATCATGCATTAGTTTAATTCGAATCGATGGGTTTAACAGTGCTAAGGGCAGCGTGCAAACTGCTGCTGGGGTGAAAATGTGTTAATTAAAATGGAATACTTTAATTTGCGTGAATCAAGAGAGAAGTACTTCGTTTGACCAGTAAAAATGATTCAGCAAGGCTGATTCGCGCACCTGAATTGTGTCGACTTAATCGATGGAATTGTTGCTTTCATTGTGTACATGCATTCAGACATGTCGTGTTATTTGTATTGTTGATAATGTGGTTGTGGTTGTAGCTGTTGTTTTAACTGTTGTTGTTTTTGTTGCTTTGATAACATCCTTCTGCTTTTGCTTGGCGTGGTCGCTGTTGTTGCAGTAAGGACGTTGTTCTCAAATCGAGAAAAAACGAACAAAACACCAGCAACCACCAAAAAACCAAAAACTACAACAACAAAAACAAACAAACAAACAAACAAACAAACAAACATACAAACACCCAACACCCCAACAAACAAGCAAACAAACGAACAAAGAAAACAGTTAACTTTACCCATTGAAACCTAATTATTGAAGATGGGCTAACGTTTATAGCAAATTGTTTTGAGATTCTAAAGCTATTAATTGCGTCCTTTGTTATTTCTTACATGGCGTAGCGGTCTAGTTTCAGTGGAGAAACGCGACAAAAATGGATTTCCGGCCGTTGAGATTACGTCAGACGGTATGTTTCCGTGTGACTGGAACAAGTTGAAGCTTGAGATAAATATAAACAATCCATCACCGAGGTCTTATAGAAACACGCCGTCTCGGTATCCTTCGTCAATACTGTACTCTTTTACACCACAAAACAAACGGAAACAATAATGAAAAAAGAAAGAAAGATTATAAAGTCATAATACAAAATTTACTCTCTGACTTCTGAGGCAAGCTGTAGGTCAGGTGAAACATCAACGAAGACAATCCTTAGCGCAGGTGCGGACGTGCTTCTGTCACTAGTTCAATTATTAGTGCTTTGGATGTTATGTCCTACTTATGCGAGACATAGTGGTTTGACGGTTCCGCGTAAAATAAACTGCAGGTACAAAATTGAAATCAATACTGCAAACAATTACGGGAAGTTTAGTACTTCGGTAAGTCTTCCCCGTTGTGTGATTCGGAAATAAAATAAAATGTTAATTACTTGGATAAGGCCGGTCATTTTGTTTTTATTCATGGGTAATTTTACCTTGGAAAGGAGTTGTGTACGCTTCTATCTGTAAATGGCTATAATGCTATGCCGTTCAAATTTTTTAAAGGTAAACTAACGTTTTCCTTGAGGATAAAATAATGGCACTACTGTTTTGGTTTTCGGTTTTATTCAAGTTGTCGGTGTAAACATTTTTGAAATAGGACTGAAACGCATTTTGGAGCTGCACTGGACAATCTAAGATGAGGAAATTGGTAATTTGATAATGATTCAATTGATTGACATGGAAAGCGTCACCTTTGTTGTTGACTTATATCATTCTGCAGTGAGTGGTCTGCGTATCTAAGCAAGTAATAATGAATAATACATACAGTCTGAAAACAATCAGCACTAAACAATGCAAAAACAAATTACTTAGTATCTGGTTTCAGTTGTTAAAATATAGATATTGTTATGTACAATGCAGCCCCTTGTTCATGATATCGACAAATCTTGTAAACCTGACATGAACAACTTGCAAAATACGTGCGAACCAGTCTCCCGCGTTTAAAATGCCCGCAGAACCCCGTGTGGTTACAGTACTCCCCCACAGTGCATGCTTTCTGCTGCTTAGAACACATTTTCTGACAGCTTAGAGGCGCCTAAGTATCCTATAAAAGCTAAGAAAATATTTGGGCAGTACGGTGTTCATTAAATTCAAAACAGAGCAGAAATAACACACTTGAGTGTATGAGGATGCACGATGGATCGTGTTCGGAATAGAGTTCTGCTTCTCTGGGCTATTTTATTTTTGTTCTCCTCGATCACTTTTCCATTATCTTTCTTTTTCTAAAAGGTTGAAGCCGCTCTCGGCGTGGTTGTAGCGCTGTGTGGATTACTTTTCCTCCAGGCCCTTCAGAGAAAAGCTGAAAAATTGATTTTCCGTTGGTTGATTATGTATCGGTTGGACGTGAAGCGGTAATGACCATTTGAAAGTACCGTTGCTAATTTGCAACAACATCGTACACTTTAGAGGCCGTGGATACCTCTTTTGTTGATCAGTGAAATGTACTGTTGAGTCGATACTGGATTTTTTGGTGTAGGCTAATCTATCTGAAGATTAATCCATCGAAATTTAATAAGATCTGAATGCTTATTGATCGTTACACACTAGCTGAAGAAGGTGTACATACCGATGCAATTTGTATTATGTATAAATCAAATATATACGGACAACAACGAGAATTTTGATACACCCAAACCGTCATAGTTTTAAAGTTGCATGGCTGGAAATTTCGCCGTAATAAATGTTTGTAAATTTTCTTCTGAACAACTTTTGACAGATAATGCTGTTTCAAAACGACAAAACACTCTCGTACTTTCATATGTTACATGTACAATTGGTTGAGCATGGCCGACGGACGTGAGGTAAGGTCGGGATCCCGACCATAATTAAATGTAATATTTAAACAAATTTGCTGTAAGAATATTTTTGAAATTTTCAGTAGTGTGTCACAACGAAGCACATACACAACCCCTCGTAATTTCGCATGTGACATGCTCAATTGGTTGAGCATGTCCGATGGACAAGAGATAATGTCGGGATACCGGCAATAATTCAGTTTCCAGTTTTTAATTTACCACCACTTAATCATTCCTTTGGTGGGGGGGGGGGGTGGTCATGAAGTACCTTAAATGAAAGCTGAACATTTTCTCGAATCTATATAAGAAAAATAATATGTCAAATCGACCAAACATCCAACCTTGCATCTTTAAGAACTTTGGACGCTCGTCAAGAGTCTAGTCGTTAGAACATTGTTTTCTGCCTGAATGCTTGCACACATAAAATGCACTAAACGTATAGCTCACTAAGTGTATAGATTGGAATAAGCACAATCCACGCTGAAGGTGACAACGCTTGTCTCACCCATCCATGAAGCGCTCAATCTGGTTGTTTACTTTATGATGGCATTGCTATCATCATATGCTATCCTCATCTAGACAAAATATTCGGACAGATAAAGTGCTTTATAAAATCATTAAATGTATAATTACATCACAACTTTCCGGAAGAGTTAATTAACGGCAGACCTCTAGTTTCCAACAAGCACACACCATCCAAGCTCTGTATGCTCCAACCAACAGCTTAACATTTTCATTCAGCGATCCCAAGTAGCAGTTTATTAGCATTGCCAGGGGTTTTGTGCACGTTCATACTCTTATTTTGACTGCGGCAATCAAAATAAAAGCAGCGCTCAGTGGCTCTTTGTATGTTTTTTCTCTCTCGACTTTGACAGTATATCAGACGGAATCATCTACTTTGATGGCTTACTGGTGTGGTCGTTATCATGGTAGCTGCTAAGCAAAGGTTGAAAAGGGAGCCAGTCATAAGCAGCGTAAGCTTGTGAATATTGCTTAAAACAGGTTTCTACTAAGCTTAATTTGGTGCTCTGGGCTTACCAGCTTTGCAGAAATAGCAGAATATGCATTTCCCAATACGCATAATCGACGTGCAAAGGCTTACGGGTTAAATCCCTGTCTAAGCAACACCAGAAGCCGTCATGGTGCGTTGATTTTGAAGCCATGTATGTACATACCATAAAACCTGGCATTGTTACATGTATACTACAGCATGGCGTCCATTATTGGCAGCTTGGTTTATCTTTGTATATACTCGGTTTCCAAAGATGCATTGCGGTTGTCATTTTTTTTAAGACGGCACTTGTGCATAATGGTTCATTGAGATCTCTTTAAAAAGTGATTGTTTTTTTCCAACTCTTCTCATCACAGGTCTTCAGACTTATACGGGTTACAGGCATTCAATAAATTGTTGAGGGGTCTTTTACCAAAAACTAATGATTATGATAAATATTGTGAATGAATCATTGGCACATGCCAATAATCATAACGCCTTTTATCGTCTATATAGGTCAACAACTGAATCTAATAATTATACCGAATACAGCAGTAATTCATGGATTTTGCGTTCGATTCTAAGGACTTAATCAAGCAAAGGGAAAGATGGAGAATGGTAACCACTCCCAAAGCAACCCCAGGATGGGAATCGTCGTTGTAGCAATACAAACTAGATGCATTTACCCCAGCCTTGACCGTATCGCCAGTGCATTATGCATTGTATACACAACAATACTAATGAGATTACTACAGGCCGGTTTTTTTTCATCGTGTACATTGTGCTCTAATCAATGTCAAATCCAATAACGAACATGGGATATCGGGACAGACATCTGTAGCACGCACTAACAATTCAAAATGTTGAAGTGACATCCTATTCGAGATTTCCCTTGTGTTATACGCAAGCTTCACATTCGTCTGAATGTTTTCTCTTGTATCTTCAGACAATTTAAATGTAGAATACAAGGAGTGAGTATATTCTTTTGGGAAATACTTCTTAAATTCAGGAGAAATGTGTTGACAATAATAATTTTATGTCGACGCAAGTAGTAGACGCGCCAAAAGTTCAATATAAAAACACACACGTTTTTTTTCACTGTTTAATCTGTAAACATGTTAATGTAGAAGTCCAAAATACTGATTATGATTATGTTTCATACATTATTATTTTAATATATATATATATATATCTAAATGAAAAGTAATGTAGTGGTATGATGGAAGTGTTGGTTCATTTTAATAACATAAACAGTTTCAGATAAAACTCCTCAAACATCACAAATTCCATCACTTAATAAAAACAAATCCCTCTTGGATTATGTGCAGTTGCATAAAAACCTTGTAATAAAAACATGTGAACAAATTACAGCCTGTGGAGAATATTTATGTTAAACCATTTCTTATGTTTCGTTTATCTGTCAAACCTTCTGCGGTGAAATCTGTAAAAAACACTTGAAGTATTTGTCGTAACCGATGCACGAAGCTTGGAAGGTAACAAGGTACAATAACAGGGTTTTTAGTTATTTTTATTGATTTGTTTATTGAATTTTGTCGGGAAAATAAAGGTTGTTTTCAATCTGAAACCTCGGTTATGATTAAGCTCGTAAAACAAAAATCCTTCTAAGAAGTCTAAAACATAGTTTCTGGAGTCCTCAAAACAACGTTGCTTATTTCGATCCAAGCAATTGATTTAGGCACGTTTTTTATGGGCGTGCAAAACAAAACAAAACAAAACAAAACAAAAACAAGAAAACCAAAAACAAACAACAGAAAAAAGTGATGTGACTGTTGAAAATTACTTGATTAGGATGAATTTACTCATTACTCAATACATTGGCGTGTCCCTTTAATGCCGTTCGTGTTACACTTCAAGATTCTCTGACGTCATTGCGAGATCCTAATGAATGATTCTTAATGTCTCTACCATCATGTCACTTAAGCGAAGCAAAAGGAATCGACCAGCCCAAACGACTCAGACCTTACTGGCTTTTTTACGATAAATATTAATATTGAGTTCATTAAAAGACTTAAGCTTTAGTAAATAAAGTGATTATCTTTGTATGAATAGCAAAATGTTTAGAGTTTAAACACTTAGCATTTAAATGGGATTTTCACTGTCATTTTTCTCTCCCGGCAAAGAGCAGCTCATTTCATTTTCATGCATTCTTAATAAAGCGATTTTGCCTCTTCGGTTGATTCCATCGTTGAATTCACTTTGAGGCAAGCAATTTTTGATCGTATAATAGTCAATATTCATAACTTATCAGGCATTCATTCCAGCCATGTGAAATCGGCATTCAACTTAGAGTAGAGATTTCTGCGAAAAGCTGCTCCGAAATTGAATGCTGTTAGAGTGGATTGTAAAAGTGAATTATTATCTGTTTCTAATCTCACGAAGCGAAAGGAGAATCGCTTACATGTGAAGGTGTCAGTGAAATTGAATTACTGTTTTGAAGAGCTTTTAACTTTGCGCGAACTAGAAAACTACGTCTTTTTAAATTGGCCACTTATTTATCGAAATGAGCGGGGGAACGTATACTTTGATAATGTTGGAAATTGTTCTAATCGCCTGTACAAACCGCAGGTCATTTTTTAAAATTATGTTTCATTTTACTTATTTACTAACTTTTTAAATATTTATTAGCTATTATTATTGATATGAATTTTTTAAAAACTGTTTTGAAGTCAATGTTCGTTGATTCTTTAAGTCAGACGATATAGGTTTGAGAATAACAAGCTTTGTTGTGCACAACAATCGTCATTGCAAATGTAGCCTCAGCTCCAGCGGGAGGTTTTGTGTATACAAAGTCAAGATGTACGTCGAATTGCCGTAGACACTACGGTGCCATCCGTGCGAAAAAAACTCCCCATCTATCCATTAATCTCCACCTGTTTCTTAAGACAGTATTTTATTAATACGCCTTATTATTGTCCTTATGTCTCCGTATCGGATATTACACAGGTGTTCCCGTCAGTTTATAATACATTATTGATTTGGACGGGCCTTGTCTTATACATTATGTCTCGGATGACATTTCCACACTCATCCTGTTTTTAGATTGTACTTATAGGGCAGCTCCTATTATGAGAGTGTAGTAACACTAAGAGAAAACTACTGGTCATCATTTGTGTGTATGTATTTTCTTTCTTTCATCTTCTTCTTTATGAGTGGATTGCTACAATATAATTATGCTATTTCAGATACCAGTTTGGCGTATAATATTATAGCTACTTGGAGTGCACATTTCCGTCACAAAGTTACGCTCCGCAGCTCAACAAATGTAAAAAGCGATTGACAAATCCTCACTTTTATAATAACAAGAACTGGATACATTCTTACGATCTTACCAGGTTACGCCATTGACTCACACAAACACGAAATGCCCTCGTACATTTGGGCTGTAATTATGGGTGAAGTGTGGTTTACCTTTTGAATGCATTCCGTTAGGATGATTCAAAGTGAATGATAATTCCCTCGATATCTCCAATCTAAAATCATCTATTAATCATTCATTGGTCCCGTGAGTTATCAGCCTGTCACGGGGAGCTTGATTTATGCCCATTCTAAGTACGCTCATCTTTTGAAAAAAAAGTGGTTATCTTTTACAAAGTGGCCAATCGGACATTACAAATTATTATTCTATTGTTTGTTTAATAGTACACATAGTGCTGTGAAGCGATGCCTAACTTAAATGGAGTAGCATTCATTATCCGGTTATTTCAATATTTATCCCACAGCAAAAACAATATTTATGACCAGAGAGCCAAGAGTTGGGCTTTTCAACGGTATAAAACATGTCAAAATTCAGGACATATTGAGGTTAATGAGACAATAGGCGTTCACCTTGGCGCTTTCTTACTTAGCTTTGTGTGTAATAAAGACTGCTTCGTTGTCGTATGGGCACAAAGACACTTCAGACCAGTCCTCAAAAGTTTGATGAATAGATACAGTTAATTGGCATACGAGAAATATTGATAAAAACCCGGGATTTAAACCCGGGATTTAAATATTCCTGAAAAAAAGGAGAAAAGGTATACCGAAAACAGAGACTCGTTTACAGGACTTACTGTTACAATATCGATGTGCATCGTGCATATTGTCTACAAGGTTTTGACGACCAATGATGTGAAGACAATTTAAGTTCGACTGATACTTTCTGATTTTTCGATATTCAAATCATATAAACACTTCACACAAGCTCCTACGAAATTCAAACGGTAAATTTTTTTGTGACAAGTGCTGGAGATCGAACTCAGGTTGAGATTTAATGCATGTGGTATCTAAAAATCGTTTAATCGGTTTTGAAAGATTGATCTCATCATATTTGCATACTTTTACAGCAGTATTCTCATCTCTTTAAAATGGATTTAATTTGTTTTTTATAGCTTACTCCCTCAGTGCAACGTAGCATTAATTAGTCAGAAACAAAGGCAGCGAGCATCCAGATCTCACATCATTAATTAACCACTTAATTCTGGATATAATTTGGTACGATTGAACTGGTTGATAATTACAACGAAGTCCTGGTGGGAAGCCAAAGAGAGGTGAATTATTCATAAAGTGACTGCCTTGATGGATACAGGAGCATATCATCAATGGGCTTGTGCATGTTGCTAAGTGGGCAGGTTGGGGGAGGAGTTGGCGGCCGTTACACCTTGTGAGCGCATTGACCATCGGCGTGCAGCAAGAGGTGGTGAAAGTTTGTGGAACTTACGTCAGACTGGCTCGTACCGGGGGGAAAAACACACATATGAGATGCACACATTATGAGGACTACATTGACACTCCAGACACGAGAGCACTTCTTGGAGAGAGTCTAGCGTTCTTTGCATTTCTTTAGACGAGCATCGTTTCCGTCAAATACCGAACATTTGACGAAAAACATATTTTGTTGGCTTAAAAAAAAAAAATTCCTAACAAAAAAGGAAATACTAGATTCCGTGTTGTTTTCATTTCCCAACCGCAACGCATGGTTGCTAATATTATGTCACTGGACAATTACAAATCATAACATTTGCCTTTGTCTTTGAGGTGCATCTATTTTTCTAGCTTTAATAACACTTGATTGCATTTTGTTATGAAACAATAATAGTTAGCATTAATAATTCAATACTAGTTAGCATTAATAATTCTTCTTTTTATTCTACGGGAGGAAGCTGTTTGACACAATCCCTTTCCGGAAAAGAAAGAAAGAAAGGTGTCCAACCTATCAGAGATTCACGCCCGTACGGCCAACTAAGTTATTCATGCAGTGACTGCTGGGGCTGTCACGGACCCGGGAAGAGAAGACGAATATCCAGGGCAGAAAGAGGGTGAGAGAGACAGAAGAAGGGGAGGAGGAGGGGTTTCATTAAATAAATTACAAGAAAACGTGATCAATTGATACGGTGTCCCGTCTGGCATCTCGGGTCTAGCCCCCGCCTCTCTCTCTCTCCCTCTCTCGCTCTTCCCCTTTCTCTCTTTGCCTCTCTTCCACTCGTATGACCCAACCAGTAGATTGATTAGATTATCGGCCATACAGATCGTGCCGTACTACAGTATTTGAATTGTGTATTCGCTGAGACGCATAGAAATGTTAGTTGTAATGAAAGGTAAACTGAGCTCTGCCCGAATGAGCAGCCCAGTTTTCTTTAACTCAATTAAAGATCAATCCGGAACCATTAAAGGAATGTTCTGACCTGTTGTACGTTAAAAAAAAAAAGAAAGAAAAAAAAAAAGGAGCACTGCTTGTGTTTTAGTGTTCATGTATTTCTAAAAAAAAAAGATTTATTTCATTATTTTGCGGAGGACGGCACCACGCCATATGCAAGGTTTAACCGGGTTGAAATTATGGTAATATTAATAAAAACAATAATCAGCATGAATCTTGATATACATAAGATGCCATCTGAAGTGTGTTCTTTACATTATCCAAAAATTGCCTGAGTTTGTTTACGCTTATTTGTTTGCTTAATTAGCTAAGTTTTTGAAGTTGGTTTCTTCGGCCATAGGAAATTGACATACCGATAGTGTACACTGGCAGGGTTTTGTCCTGCCCCCTCCCGACCAAATCGCTGTCCCAGGTTGACTGACACCCCTTCTAGGACGTGTGGCATGGTCCAGCTCAGGTGTCATCATGGCATGTGAGCTTCCCAGCGTGTACAATGTGGTTGAGACAATAGCAATATCAAAATATGTCCGCATCTGCTGGTTTTTAAAACTTAAGGCAGTATGTGTTACGGTGAGATGGGGGGGGGGGGGGTTGATAAACGCTGTCTACTCCAGTTATTATTAGATAAAAGAGCACACTCGAGCAGAAACTACTTTAGATCTTCACGACCCACAGAGTCCGTGAGCAGATATTGTTTTCAGCGAAATATCTCCAGAGGGTCACACGAGGTGTCAAGATGAGTTACAACATGATGGAAGGGATACTTCTGTTTCATGCCCCCCCTTCCCTCCCACTCCCCTTTTTGTAGACGGTGTTTTTAATGTCCTTGCTGTGTTTCTCGTTATGTGTTTATTCTACATTGAGGCTACTACCCTGTATACACAAAATAAAGGTATTGTACAGAATTGGTAAGGATAAACAACTATAATTTGTTTTTCTTCATGTTTGTTACAACCAAAAATAATGACAATGTGTTTACATGCTGACAATTGTGCATGATTGTTCACTATTTTCTCCTGACTCACACACTGGGTTAAACAAAACTTTACACGGGTTTGTTACCCCGTGTAGTTTTTGGTTTAATCCTCAATCACACAAAACATGAACACTGTGTGCGACTATGTTGATAGCCCTACAATTTATTTATTTATTTATTTATTTATTTATTTATTTATTTATTTTTTACTTATTTATTTATTTATTTATTTATTTATTTATTTATTTATTTATTTATTTATTTATTTATTTATTATTATTTTTAAATTAATTAATTATTTATTTATTTATTAGTAATATTATTATAATATATATATATATTTTTGGGGGGGACAATAAACAAAATAACGTTGATGTAAATATATGTATATATACATGCATATATAATTGTATTCATTACACATATTTATATCCTATTTTACTTGTATTTATTAACTGAAATAAGAATGGAATTTCCCTTTAATGAATGTGTTTTCCTTTCGCTTTTCAAGCCCATGAGTTGATGAAAACGTAATGTCCTCAGACGTCCGCTGCGGTGCACGGTGCCCCTGCACACGCGTCACTCTCAGTTCTCTAATCTACTTACACATGCAAGGCTGCCCCCTAGTCAATGTCACCGAAGACCGACCGCGGAAAATTGTGTTTAGCTCTCATGACATCAGTGCTGAAAACCAGGGGTCCGTTGGACCGTGGCGTAAGCCTGATGAAGAGTTTCCCCCTTGACAAGTATCACAGATGATGATGACAACATGGGAAAGGGAGAATATATCAAGGCAGACGAGGATGTAGACCACTGAAAATGTGTTAAAATGTTTCCCTCTTTTGGGTGTTGCCCTTTTGCAGTTCGAGCGGCGGCTTGAGGGCACTGCTGGAGAAAAAAAAAACCACGGGCTTCCCAAAAGATCGCCCTCTTGTACATTGTTGTGCTCTTTCTACTCTATCCTTATCTACCGAATGTTTGACTATTAACTTATCACATCCCATGCCCTCTACCTTCTATCGAGACATACCTTAAGGTTTATTTCTCCTAAGTTAATGCACACTGAACTGCATATATAAACATTTGCAAAATTGTCAGTTTGTGAAATGAATTTATGATTTGACGTCAGCCAACAAATCTCCCATACGAGTGCCAATAATTACACGATGGCACTCCTCGGGTGAATCTAGGCTGGGTTAGATAGCCTTGGTCTGTTTACAATCGAATAATTTCCACTGAGTCGGAATGTACCTGATGAGGACCTTGGGTTTTATTCTTTTTATTGATTTGACACATAAAACGACCATGAATTTAATTCTACCTTCACACATCTTAATGACAATTTAGTTCTTAGTGTATTCTCTAAAGTGCATTGCAATGGATTCCGGATCACTGGGGTGCCCGACTCATTTGTGGATCATTGTGACCCGGTATCTGTGTCAAACTTGGACGCAGAATTGAGTCAAAATCTCGGTTTTGAGTGTCTTTGTCACACAGGCACCCAGCCGGAACTATTTGCCGAGGTGATTAGTTCTGATATCAACTCCATAAAAACTTACATCTAAATACGTTTTTGTCTCTCTCCTAGAAATAACCAAGTATGTTTAAAAACTTAAATTTTATAATTACGGAAAAAAAGAAGAATAGGCCTATTTTCCAGAGCTGTTTGTGGCGATAGTTGCGACAACATAAACTACGAAGCCATTTTAGAAAACGCATGTGCGCACATGTTGTCAGACTAGATTGCACACTGGGTTAATGTGCTAAATTTGGACCGAAAATGGCGTACATCAACCTTATGACCAAAGACAACTGTCGAGCTCAACCCCGCCACCCCGTCGCAACTAAATACATAGCTCTGCTGCTTTTCGCGCATTTTTATTACTACACCTAGACAAGTAATTTGAGTGAGGAATGTGCACTTTGTCTATCCATGGTCTATCTGATATGCGTGAAAATTATTGAACGGAAGTTTTGACGGGTCGGTTGGTTGGTTAGTTCGGGACATAATTGCTCCGTCGCCAACTAGAATAAAAAGGCACCTGATGGCCTTGAGCTTAAAGGGTGTGCACAACATCGGTAAGAGTGAAATGAAATGTTCACAGATTTGTACACAACTGACTTGGTATAAAGATGGTCATGCTGGAAAACTCCCCTTTAAATACTGCTTTAAATGCTATAAAGGTTTTGAAAAAAAAGTGTTGAAATCAGATGTTTGACAATTGGGGCTATGCAATTTTAAATTACTCATTTTTTGCCCCACAGTGGATACGATCGCATTATTTCAAACAGTTTTCACAAAGCAAAACCACAACTGCGATGGAAATGCTGCCCTTAGTAACTTGGTACAAGCAACGATTTAAAAATTATGTTATCTTGCCTCGCATGACACTAAATATACGATCGCATTTGAATCAGATCACAAAGACGGTATCAGTAAAAGATGCATGGAGACATCTTCCGAGCAGTCGGTACGAGCAATGAGTTGCAAACGGATTCCATGAATACTTTATTCTTATATACAATATTTAAATAAAACCCAGAAGATGACTTTTATCAGAGCAAGGTCTTATTGTTTTGCTGGGGGGGGGGGGGGTTCAAGCGAACCAATTTAATGAATGATTCAGTAGTTGAAGTAACCAATCAGTTATTCTCTCGGCTCGTACACACTCTTATCAAGTATTCACAGCATATAGACGCAATACATTTCCAAAGAGTCGTCTTGTTCCTGCGAAAGGAAGTCTTTTAGATGAATACAGACGACGCCGTTGTCCCAGTGGACGTACATAAAACGGCACTTACGAGACCATGCCATGTTGAAATTCCATCAGTGCGTACCTGCGGGACTAATGGTGAATCTGTTTCTTGTGCTTCTCTTGAACCACTGCCTCTACATCGTGAATGTTTAAGGGAAAGTTGTCTATGGTTTTTGGAACCGTTCTTTTGTTGTAATGAATGTAGATAAATAATGTACAACTAACATGTGAAATGTTATTTCAAAAGGTCGTAGCATTTATATGTATATATATATTTTTTAGATATCGCCGAAAACCTGGAGCGGCAATGTCCACGCAGAAGGAATGGTCCGTCATTGGAATACACAATCTGAGAAACGTTTCATGCATGAGGCATATCTCAGATTGGACACTTTTTGAATAATTTTCTCTAAAATCACATTCCGTGTAGAAGGGAATCATTTCTCACAATGTGATACATTGGCAACAGCTGCAGTGCTTCACACCAAGTAAGTTGTCATGGTCAATAATTGTTGGAGTAATAACTAAAGGTATACACAGTCTCCCTTTAACCCTTTAATGTGTTTAATCCCTGAGTATACGCAAGTGTTGATTAGCTGGTACTGACTGTTCCACACAATCCAACATACATTACAAATGTTTTCTGTGCATTTACAATGATGTTTTATATAAAAATGACTTCTTTTGCTGCCAAGCTAGTGTATATGATTGTTTTAGCCGTTTTTATTTAACTTTTGAAAGGGTTAGATCTTGGGAGGTCTGTATTTGACATGGGATATTTATGTGCTAAGTAAATGAGTGCAAATAGTTTTCTGCCTCTCAAAAATAAATCTGGGACCTGACACCTCCCCCCCCCCCCTCTTAGATATGGGGAATGGTCTTGCCTTGGATGTCAGGGAATTTGAGTCCCGCAGGTCATAACACTTTGGAGATTATGCTAATTTTATCAATGTGTGGAGCACATCTGTCCACCTTCCCCTCCAAAAAGGGTTAAATAAAGAGTGATTTGCATCCGAATAATAATGTGTGAACATTATTTTCTTCAAATTCGTTTGTCACATTAATTTTGGAATCTTCACGTCAAAATTCGAGTAATGCGGACAATTTGCTTACACGTGGTGTTTGAATAGTTTGAAATATCCCGGGATAATGAGCAGTGCGTAGTTTCAAGTTTATTAAACGTATGTAAACACATTTATTCCGATTAAATGACAATTGTATATCCTTTAAGATAGTGCTGTGTAGAAATATGTTTTTCAATACACAATTTACATTTGGCGATGAACTATATGCGATGATGTAAAACACGATTCAACGCTGCTTGAATCTATTGATTGTATTGTTATTTTTCTTTATCTTGGTATTTAACCATAACGTGTGATAAACACTGTGTACTCATTGATTATTAATGACTTTTTGTTTTTTGCTTTGTGTGCAGATTAAACAATGTGTAATAACACAGTGTGGCAATGTTTGTTTAACCCCCAAATAGCAATTGACATTATTAGACTACTTGGACATAGAAGGAAAATTCCCTCTTTTCCAGACACATTTTTTTTTGAAGCTCCGTACTGAAAGCGCAAGATTTCAAAACTGATGGCTTACCCTTACCCAAAGCCGTTGCATTGAGGAGACTGTATAAATATGAAGGTCACGAAACGAAATGAATGCGACATGATAAAACAATGTACTGAACGTCTTGCGCTATATAACGACCACGTTATAAAGAACTCTAATATGGAATCGTTATTTATAGCGGCGTTGCATTAGCCCGGTTCTCAAAGTATACCCGCACAGACCTAGAGGGAAACGATGGGGCGCTAATCTCTGCATGCCAGAGAGGCGTGTATAAGATACGCAAATGTAATTACAATCAATCATTCGTGAGATTGTAAAGTAAACCTACAAAGCCGATACAAGTATAATGTGATCACACATTAAGGTGTCTTGAAATGTCTAGCCCCGTCAGTTAATTACTTCAAATCTACAAGGTTTAGGACCAATACACCGCAAAACGTAGTTACCAACGATCACCAGCAACTGAGTTCCAGCATGCATGAAACTCAGTAGAATAAACAGCAATAACTCAGCAAAGTGCTTTAGATATTTGTAAAGTGACTCCATGGTAAATTATAAAGACACGGCTCAATGGGAATGACCTAGGAGGGTAATTGGTCCGAATCTATAATAATCAGAGTGCCATTCGTATCAGACTATTATAAAAAAAGAGCACAGAACAAATAAGGGGGTCGGTGATTACCACAGTAAATTACAAGTTGTCAATTTATATTTAGAGATAGCCCGTGGCGTTGATGTGAATGTCTAAGAAGCACGATGGGGCCCGGCCTGGGGTGCTCTGCCTGCTTGCGTGTATTCCTACGGCGCCTTAGCGGGAGCATATGTGTCATTGTTATTCAACTCCGCGATTATTAAGGAAAATATACTTACATAACTTATTCTGATAAGCAAAATGGAACCTTATACAACGCAAAAGAAACTGAATAGCCACATGTCATTTTCTTTTGCTGCACGTTTCCGTGATCAGGATTGTTTTTTATGAAATATATGAATATGTTATATGAACACACTGGTCCAAACGATATCCCAATGTGCTTTCATCCCAAACGGTTACAGATAGTATAATACATCGATTACATATTCTAGGCAGACGATGTTTCTGTTAGGCTGCCAAGCGTATACGTTTGGTGAAGGCGAATCATGGTAAACTGTAAACCTCAGTGTATGGTAAATGGGGTGGTAACTTCTCAACACATTATTGCAAAAAAAATATAGACGACTCTTTATTTTGGCGGGCTGTGGAAATGGTGTTAGTACTCTCTCGGTATAATTCAACCACCACTACTACTACTACTACTACTACTACTACTACTACT
>CM021529.1:11466331-11478470 GCA_010994315.2 Pisaster ochraceus
TGCTGGGTAAAGTAATATAACCCAATTATTGGGTAAGAAAATAACACAACATCTTAGTAAAATGAGGGTTGGGTAAAGTTTACCCTATTTTTGAGTAAAAATGGAGCATGGTCGTCATATGGGTTAACTTGTTACCCAGCAGTGCTGTGCTAAAGATATTGCACATGTTGGTATTAAAAATTACACAATAATGAGTACTTTTTTTACACTTTGGATGGTGTGCACAATAATTTTACACAAGTAAACACCATGTTCCCTTTTTAATACCGAAAGGGTAAGAGTGTTACCTACTGTTGGGCAATTATTTTTTAGAGTGTAAGTTGACCTGACTTCAGTCCAATGTTAACAATAATTTGTGACTGAACACATAATGAATTGACCAAAACAATCGGTGCGGTGCTTCTCGGCAATACATTAGGTTCGATGGACTTTCTTTTAAAAAGTGACAATTGAAACAATTTCTTTGGGAGGAGAGCAAAAATTGTCGTCCAAGGCCAGAATTTATGTTGACAAAATCCTTAACATCAATATTGTGTCAACAACCCCGACAGTTACATTTACTTCTTATTGAACAAGTAACAACGACCAGGCGATTTCCCCACCAGCCTCTGCATGGTTACAATGATGACGTCGGTCCCGACCTGTCATCGATTGTAGTACAGGAGAATACAATATATTATTACTATTATTATTATTATTAATCCCTTTCGTAAAAAAGAGGGTGGCATTATGGTTTAAACGCTAGAAATGACATCAACGGCAATCCTAAAATATGCACTCAATGCACTTAGGCTCGATGGTGGATCTTTATTTTTATAATTAACGAAGATTGCATTTAAGACTAATGGGAAACGTCGTCCTATTTTAGCAGTAATTGGTCACAGAAAGGGTTATCTTTGTCCGATGCATCTTTGACGTTTGCAATTTGAAGAGTCAGCGCTGATTCCCGTGTAATGAAAACAAAACGAACAAAAGTTTCATTCAACCTTCATTAATTGTGCATATACAAACAGTGGATGGTTGCGTAGTGTGCTGTTTGCGTCTAAATGGCTGCGGCCCTTTTATTGTTTGCTACTACCAAGTATAGCTAACATGCAGCAAGTGACAACTAGCCAGATAATAAAAAACACTGTTGTTTTGATTGAAACAAAGACAGCATGAAAAAACAAACAATTAGGAACCTTGCAGCCATTTCACTTCAAAATTAGAGAAAGAAAGTAATTTGGAGACGAAAGTAATTTGGAGGCGAAGTTACCTACAAAAAAGCCCATTAGCTACTTGTATGTTGGAGAACAGTTAGGCCTATTATTATTTTTTTGAGAGCATTATTTTCATTTTCTGGATCAGCTGGAAAAAATACATAATTGCTGCCTAACGTAATATTCTAACCGCTCACCAAAATAAATAAATAACTGCTCTCCAAAATATATTATAACCGCTCTCTAAATTAAAATTACTGCTCTCTAAACAGTATTTTAACTGCTCTCCGAAAAAAGAAAAAAAAATACTGCTCTCCAGTATATTTTAATTGGTCTCAAAAATAAAAAATAACTTCTGAAAAAAAAAAAAAAAACCACCCTACTCTGAGTTAATAAAAATAGACTGCACGTCATATAACCTTCATGAACAAGGTCATGTCAAGCACTCACCCCAACCAGGCAAGGGTCACCTTGGACTCACCTCTGCTCTTTGGGGGAAAACAACAACAACCAAAATACTGCTCTCGAAGTAAAAACAAAACAAAAACAAAAACAAACACTCTTTAGAATAAATTAAATGCTCTTGAAAACAAGTTAACTTCTGAAAAATACAAATAACTGCTCTTGAAAATGTAAATAACTACTCTGAAAAATAAAACAGCGATGGCACTAACGGGCGTAGTATTCTGGCTAACATGGAAAGTGTGAGTCGCACACTCACATAAGATGACTATCAATACTCATGTTTGCGTTTTCTAAACTGGGGGGGGGGGCTGTGTCTGAATTTACGGCTTTGGAAGCGGCTATGGCTAGACTGTTGCATCCGCCATTAGATCAGTATTGACCTTCATGCTATAGCAGCCACATTCAATAAAAGTAACCTTGCTTAGACTTTGGCTTAACCGTTTTACAGGTCTAATTACCAAGTGGAGAGTACGGGGCTTCAGAGTGTCCGAGGAAACATAAACTTGTACTGAGACCGTGGACTCAAAAGGACCCTCGAGCAGGATGCAGTGGTCAAGCCATACGACCACCCGATGGTGACAAAAAGACTATCTGACATAAAATACAATATGGTTTATACTCTCATCAGTCGCAAACACTGTCAAGCTCCCTCTAAGCCACAGCGTGGTCTTGATATATATTCACATAAAATAGAAATTAAAAAAAATGTACATATATATATATCTATACAAAACACACAAAGTGTCAGACCGTGTTGCATCCCATTATCAGTTTGATTGCATTGAACGAAAACAAACAAAACGGTTGAACCTTACTAACTATATTATTGAGGCAATTTACGCTAAAAGCCTTGATGCTGAATTCATAATTGTATTTGATGTAAATTATGCAGGTGGTCAAACTGTAGAGCGGTTTCTGTGGTTCCTAAATTGTGCTACCTTGTTATTTATGATGTTTGTAGTATTCGTATACCAGCACAATTTGAAATCTGAGTAAACTTGTATGTAAGCTGAACGATCGTACCCATCACTCAAACAAGTGTACATGCATTGACTATGTGCATTGAATAATAAAAGTGCATATCCAAAAAATTAATAAATAAATTAATAACTTAAATTGCAATGAGTATCATTAAACATTCAAAATCACCTAAGGGGTATAATGTTTGATCCGCATCTACACTGTCGAGATGGTCCCCCTTTCCCCGTCCCTGATACCATCAGGAGATGTATTGGGGAATAATATAAAGACCTTGATGTGTGTTTAGGGCTTATAAAAAAGAGTTTATTTTTTCATGGTTATGAATTACTGTTCAAAGATCAATCTCAAATAAACACCTGCAATACTTATCCCTCGGGTCGATATTTGAATCAGACTTTTGTATCATTGTGGATGATATTCTAAAGTGCAACCTCAGTCAAAATGTCTGTGCTTTGAAAACATCCGATATTATGTTATGCTGGACTCTTGCCTCCCCACCACCCCGGCATCTCAAACCACAGATATGTGATACCAGCAACGCACAGCACTCTGGAATTAGTGCAAGCATATTAGTTGTACCCTTTCTAACGCAACAGCGCTACACCTAAAGTCCTTCCCGTACAATCCAATTCATCGGTTAAAAACAAATCAAAGTAAACATTTTAAACCACTCGTAAAAACCATTGACACTGTTGTCAATATTGCTCCAGGAGCCCTTCAACGTCGAACAAACAAAGATGACGTGGTTTAAATCAACCTAAATACATACCATCAGCATCGTACTTGTTCCAGGTCTGGGCAAAGTCCTCAGCAGTCATGTCCTCAAACTGCTTTCGCATGTTCTCTATAGCTGATTCCTTATCCATGATTATAGCTATTTAGCGGGCTCTTCAAAATATGACTGAGCTAGTTTTTTCGGGTTTGTAAGTAGTATCCCTTATGAGTAGGTTTGACTAATGACCAAGCTGTTATCACTCTAAGTATACAAGCTTTGCGAAGAGAGCGCGATAGCGTGTGCTTTCAGGGTAAGATAGCAGAGTGAGGTCACAGTCCCAGGTTATGCGCCGTTTATACGTTACACATAACACAACGCGACACGATAATGTACACAGTTTGCCACGACCGCGTTGAGCAGGTGGTGGTACCACAGTGGAAAGCGCATGCGCGTCCGCATGGTATCTCACATTAGAAGGTCGCCTTGTAAAACAGTTCAGGTTTTTGTGTGTGTTTTGTTTTATTCAGTGTTTTAGCATAATGTTATTATGGTCGAAGCGCGACTGTAGTTCCCCGACTAGTGCAACATTTTCAAGTAATTTGGCATTTGGCTTACTTTCTAACAATTGTAAAGAAACATATACAGTAATAAACCGCAAGGGAAACCGACTTAAAACAATAAATAAATTAGGCCTATTGATATAAATTAGTTTTGGAGAGAGGCCACATGGGTAAGATCTTGTGAATATACTCTAAAAACTCCCGGGTCAGGAATTGACCCGGAAACCGGGTCCAAACGGGCCTGACCTGGGTCAGGCTGACCCAGCAACTGGATTAACTATTGGATTCAACCTTGGATTCTGCGTCAGTGGAACCCATTTCTGGGTCATTTTGAAAATATACATATTGTTTCAGATCGTCAATGCATCATACGCTGTTAAGTTCATAAAAAGCGTGGCTTCCATATGGCACGTGAAATATAGATAGCATAGCTAAATTATAATACTGGGAAAGACACACCCCAAATAAGCAACGTGAAGCAACAGTCTGTTATTCAATAAAATAAATGCATTCAAAAAAATACCAGCATAAACTGAGATCCAAAAGGTATGTATGATTCAGCCAAACACAGTTGAAATGAAAACACCAATGCAAGCAACATAAACATCATAAACTTACAAAAGATAAATATCACCCCGAGTGTGTTAAGAATTGTTATATCACTCTCGTGAGCCCAACTGTCTAATAAAGAAGTAAAACAAAAACTCAAACTCATCTTGGTTGGCCAAAAATCGATTTCAACCGGTCGAAAAATAGTGAGCACTTTCTTATTAGCCTAGACCTATCTACGTGGTGTAGTTTTATGCTTTTGCACTGAAACTTCAATTGAACCCTCACAATGTTGAAACTTTGTGATGAGCTTTACCATCGATTTTTAAATTGCATGAATTGCGGACGTATTGCACTTTTGCACATCAATCAGTGTGTTATTCTTAGTTCACTTATCTAATAATAATATGAACCCAGCTTTTTCACACCACCTGCTGTGTGTGTAAATCACTGGTATTCTGCAGCAAGCTTACAAATGTGTTTATGATAACCACAAACGAATTCATCCGAAGGAGAAAAATACACATACATTTCATAGTACACAATGTGTATGGTACGGTTCTTATTTCCTGTAAAACAGTATAACACAACTGATTTCTTCATACATTGTACGTCAAATTTTGGGAATAAATGTTGGCCCTTTCCTCCAAAGTGTTGTATGTGTGAATGGATCACTATACCTTACAAATACTACTACTACTACTACTGCTATACTGCTGCTGCTGCCGCTTCTGCTTCTGCTGCTGCTGCTGCTGCTGCTACTACTACTACTATTAGTAAAATATGATGTTGAAATAGTAATAGAAATTTAATAATAATACAATAAATGAACGAAATTTCTGTATACTTTTGTCTCGACTAGTGTAGAATTTTCAACCAGCTTCAAATGTGTTCAGTACATCCTTAATCGTACGCAGTATGGGTGAGAGTTTGCATGCACAAACATTATTCGTCTACTTGTGTGCAAAGCTTACAAAGAAAAGGGTCAAACATTCGCTAAAATGATCATACTGAGACATAAGTTTACGATTGGGTGATCAAGCGAAAGTTGTTTTGTTTAATTTTAAAACGTCTAAATAGACGTGTACCGTATGCTAGAAAATTGTCTCTGAAAAATCATGTTTTGCACCAACAATTACATGTACAAATACTTCTGTTATTTTCGTTTTCTTAATAATATTATGAACACTAAGTTGTCCGACTGATGTTCGTGAATATCAACAACGATAATGGTAGCCTCTACACAATGGCTCTTTGAGAATACAAAAAGTGTAAATATAATCAACGACATCATGCGATAAAATTGTGCCAGCTGGTCCCGTTGTTATAATGGCAAACCTTGGGCATTTAGATCGATACACGTCACACACGTCTAACGAGCGCTCCTCATTACCAACGAGATAGGGTTACTTGTTTCAATAGAATGTAGGACCATCCACTCGAAGTGGGGATTGAGTGTGAACTTGGTGACGTCAAACAAAAACGAACTGGTTGATGGCTGAAAAATATTCGGTCTACTTGAGGGATGGTTCTGTAATTTTTCCTATCCATGTTTGATTATAAAGCCTCGTGGTAAGGGGATACTCATTAGTATTATTACTTATTATTATTATTTTCTTTTTTCACCGATGAGTTATATATATGATCCTACTGCCTCTATCAATAAATTTCAAACGAATTCGTCACAATCATCCGGATGGTTTCGGAGGGCTCGACAAAACCTCACACTGTAGACTGAAGCCGACATAATCTGCTTTCAATATATTTGCCATATTATATATATGGAATAGGCTACGGGCTTATTCACTAGTTAGCCCTTTATAGACATTTGATTTTATATTTAATAAAATGTCATAACTGGAGATGTGAATACACAAGATTAAATGAATGCAGTAAAAACGAGATTTGGAGGGAAGATGGAAAAAAAAAAAAAAAAACATGGATCCTATATTCTTGGCTAATAGATCCAGAAACACGAACAACGAAGGAGACGTGAAAACATTCGGGGGGTTTCTTCTTCTAATAAGTCAGCACATCGGAGAAAAATAATTAGAGAGTCATCACAAAATAACAAATTTAGAGTTTATTGGAAGATCTTACAATGTAAACGAAATTTGAAGAATTTTACTTCAAATATTTTGAAATTATACAATTTATGTGTGTATCATCGTTTCAATAAGATACTGTTCATGTAGCTGTTCATGTAACTATAAATTACTGCGTTTGAAACAATACTCGTGCAATTTGTTTCTCTCTGAACGACAACTGAGGGCGCTATGTAGGCAAACATACCAAAATAGAACAGTTGGACTATTTTGTATTTTTAAATTTCCGGATATGTATTTTAACATTAGTATAATTATGTTTAATGTACAATTCGCACAGAAGTGGGGAAACAATACTTTGCATAAATTAAAAGGCACTTTCTAGAATTAACAAAAACTAAATTTCAATTGCTGTTTTAACCGTCCATAAACTAACGGTTAGAATCTCAAGTACAATTTACACATTGACACTGTGGTTAATATTGACAAGACAAATCTCCAACGTAAAATAGATAACGTGACGTCATCGCATTGTCAGATAGAAGCTGGTCCACCCCTCCGCCCCCTACAAACGACACAGGCAAGCACGGCAATTACCAGCACACCAGCGAGCACACCGATGACGATACCGACTATCGCCCCCGTACTCAAGCCCGGAGAAGCTGGCGAAGGCTCGGCAGAGGGCACCATTTCATCTGTAATTAATAGACAAAGAAAAAAGAAATCCGATAAAAACACAAACAAAACCTTTGCACGTGATGTTACCAGAGCTGTGTATTGAAAGAGTTGCGACAACTTGCAACATAGAAGGAATTGTTCGGTCAAAACAAAACAAAACGAAACAAAACAAAACACGCATATGCGCACACAGGGTACCAGACTAGACTGCTCAATGGGTTGTGCTCACACTGTCAGTATAAAGATCAGTAGTTGTGCTGCTATTGGACAAGAAATGGCGTTCAGCAACCACTTGACTGAAGAAAACAGGCATCCCATGTCGCAAATCTCTCAGTACATAACTAAGCACGTTACTGCAGATAGGCGCCCTCAAGTAAGAATCAAAAGTTGCTAATTCCCGTACACGCACATCGTTTCACTTTATCCACTGTTTCATAGTCGTTTTACACCTATGGAGGGATGACGTCAGTACAGAGGATAGTCCATAGGTCAATAGTTTTGCATATTGGCCGATCCCTATCTTTTCGGTGAAGACAAATTAACCGACTGCCAATTTAAACAGCAAAATGTTTGTAACATCACCTTTGATTTGGCATACAACAGCAGCTTCCCTTCCCTCCGTGCAATCGGACACGTTAATATGTGCGGCAGGGCAAGCTACCAGAGAAATCTCCGACCCGTCGCAAGAGTAAGAGATATCGGAGAGCGTCTTGGCGGTCCTCTGAACCGAAGATGTCGACAGCGCCCCCACGAACCCAGCCTCTCGGCAAACAACGTCGGCAGTCCTTGGACCAAAGCCATCGTAACATATGGCGTTATCTGCTGTCCCAGTGGGTGACACTCTCACTACACCGCTGCCGGAATCGTCTTCACCAACGGTAACTTTCATTCCTAAATTAACAGGAAAAGGCAAAATAATCCTTTATTGAGTATCTGTTTCTTTATTAGATTAAAAACGAGTCTATAGTCTTTCGGCAAACCTTCGGTAACCTGTTAATATCAACTATTATAACTATCTTTCCTCAGTTTACATTAACTCCCATATTACCTTTTTCCTTTTGTTATTTTTAAAATATATTATTATGTCTTAATACAAAACAAACAATAAAAAACAACGTTTAAAAGATGAAAGCAAACTACAATTCCGGTCAAAATGTTTGGGCCACCTAAACAATAAACATAAACAATAAATTACAAACACAATATCCCCGTTCCCCACTCCCCGCTTACCCGCTCAATGTTGCTACCAATATTTATATTTGTTTGGGATTCTTTTCCCATTTTTAAAGTGGGCTTTTGAGTTACAGTGGTTCGATCTCAGTTTTATAAATCCTGGTCATTTTGAGAAAGATTTTGGCCGGTTGATTTCATAGTTATTTCTCCGCTGCTACTACATCTGGCCGAATTTTTTTTATAATAATACCGATGATAACAACAATAATAGATGAACTGCACACGACGTCAATGACCACCATTCGATGACAAACAAATGAAATGGAGGTGGGGGGGGGTCATTATTAGATTATGTAATAACGCAAATTTATCACAGCCTATGGGTTCTGTGCTACAACTTTTGAGAAAACCCGATAAGTTTGGGCTCTAAAGTTAATCCTTTTTGGCTTGGGAAGTTGAGAGATGCTCCATGAAAACTGGCAGCAAGTCAATTTGGGAAAAAGCACTGGGGTGTTACTTCTTGGGGTAATGGCAAACAAATCCAAACGGCTGACCTGCCAAAACCTGCAAAGAAATTTGAAGTTTAGTTGTCCAAAAATATATTTAACTTGTACAACAGCGGCTGAGAGACTTAGAGGTACTTTTGTATAACTTGTATTTAACTTTTCGAGTATAGTTTGCTTTGGTTGCTATGGGAAGTTTATTATTACTGTGCATGCACCACTTGGAATGTCGGCTGCCACCTATATATGTCAAACTGCTCCCCAAGTAGGTTTCATTATGAAAAAACACAGCAGATGTTGGAACATACCACAATTGCATATAACCCCTGCTTCCTTCGTATGATTGCATTCCGTCGTGTTATCAACAACAGTGTACGGGCAGTCCACTAATCTCTCGTTGGACACGGCACACTCCACGTCAGTCAGTTTAAAATCGAGGGATCCCTCACCGTACGCCGAACCAGTGGTGGCGCCCTTCGCGCCGTTACAGCCGAGCTGTTTGCATACCGTATCGGCGTCATAGGGGTCCCATCGATCGTCACAGATCGGTCCCCACGAGGGGGTGAGGTAAATTTCAACGCGACCATCTTGGGAAGTCTGGCCATCTACGAGGCGGACGGTTCCTTCGACCTCTTTAGCTGTGGACAATTATTTACGGGGTAAAGGAATATTATCCTGGGTTCAATTCAATTCAGTTTAATTTTAAATTTTACATTATTTCATCACAGTTTACAAATAAATTGAGAATTGTTTTCCGATGTGGACTAATGACTACTTAAAAAAATGTTGAAGTCATGACGGTCCAATGAAAATACAAATGGACAAAACATAATAATTAAATGCACTTTCTCCAGTAAAATGTACTAAATGGGAAGGGGGAAAATCATGAAACTTCCCTAAGTTATGTTGGTCCAAGGAAAATATCAACGGAATAAAACTATCAGCGAACAATAAAGGAACGAAATAAATTAATACTCTTTCCTATATCAATCGTATTCAAAAATAAACGAAATATATTATATACTTTTATTTGAAGTGTACAGGAAAGGAAAGTGTGAAAAAGAAACATTGTTAAAGGTTTCAGTCGAAAATCTGTCAATAAAATGATATTTTTTTAGTCTGTCGCCTAAAAAAATGTACACATTTTTCAATGTCGGACACTTTACCGAGATCTTCTGGTGACCAGCAGATGACCCCAGCACTCCGTCCAATGGGACAGCTCGATTGACCCAATGTCCCGTGAACACAGTCCATCAGACTCTCCTCGTCGCCCTGACATTGCACCCCGTCCAGAAATACCCCGAGATCCTTCCACTTTTGTGGCGCAAAGTACCCGGTTGCCTTAGACATGGTGCCCCTTGCCTGTTTGCAGACGACGTCGGCGGCGTACACGTCCCAGTCGTAGTTGCACACTTTTCCCTGTTTCCCGCCAAATTCGATAAGGACCATGCCGCTGTTTTCGTCGCTGCCACCACAGAGCACTAAATCGCCGTCTGTTTTGTGGTCGAACAAATAAGCCGATTCATAGTACAGAAATCGTTTTGACACGCGAAATTGTAGGCTCATAAAAAAGGTATATTCTAGCCCCCCCCCCCAAGTATCGTTAGCAAATTAGACAAGGGAAAAACATAGCAGTCTATATAGATCGTTTATTATAATAATTTTGTTCAAACAACTCAACGAATGGCGTCCAATGTGTTCATGAGGATGGACGCCAGAAACGGAGAACACACAAAAGTGTTGTTAACAAATTTGTACAACAATTTTCATGGAGGAATTAACCGTCCACGAGTAGAAAACTAGTTAGAGAGCGTGTGTTGAATGTTTTACATGGATTTCAATTCATGACCCCGAAAAGATAAGCCAAACAAACCCACAGAAAACAACAATATTCAAGGCTTTGTTCACGAAAGTGCTTACCTGCAGCCATTCCTAGACCGAAAGAAGCCAAGATGACCAAAATTGTATACAAAATCATTATGCTTGAGACAATTAAATGGCACAGCCTATTTCTACGATACACAACATTGAAATGTCTGCTCGGGCAAGGTTTGTCGCCAAAACACCTAATCTGCACCAACACACAGTTTCGTATTACACGTTTAGTTACAAAAGTCCAAGTTTATACTACGAGATAGATCAAAGTTCAAGAGCATAACTTAACTTGAACACTAGCTGTAAATTCAATTCATACATAATGGTAATATTATCTGCACCTGCAAGACGATGATTCATAACTGGACGATTCGGTTTGAAGGGACTTTTTTAGTACACATAATGGATTGGGCAATAATACATCTTTTCCTTGGTATCTCTGAACTGTGTGTTTGGACAACGAACTACAGAGGAACAATTTGTGAGCTGTGAAATTCATGTCAATCAGATCCCAGGTGGCGTGGGACCTCCCCAACCCTCCCCACTCTTGCCTTGGGAAACACTAACATATCAATGGTAGAGGTCGACGTGAGAAAAGTTACTATTTAAGGAGGAAGAACGAAGGGCAAACATTAACTTTGTAAAAATTTGGTTGTGCATAAATAAGTGGTTGTGATTGTGTCACATGGTGATGTTCAATGATAGTGGGAATTCAAATCGGCCGCCATATCCAGCGGCTATCTTGGATTTTGAGACAACATTGAAACACCCCAAAAATGTTTTTCAATGATATAAGTGTTTGTACTTATTTCGTTTTTACGTCATCAAGTAAAACAGTCCCATTACGGTCAAAACGTTATCACTATTAATCAGGTTAGTTGGTGATGGCGAAGTTTAACAGTCGGATGCCGGCTGTCTGGGCAATACGCGTTGCAAAGTGCGGATAAACAAAATTGAAACAACAGCTGATCGCATTAAAAGTTCAGCAGACAGGTGTCACAGTTTGCGTGAACTGTTTACAATGTGATGCAAGCACGCAATCTGTCACTGGTGGGTTAGAGACTCTGACCTGTGATGCCTCACCCCTGTTAAATACTACACGACTGCCAAAGGTTACTGCGGCGAGTAGAGCGTTGGGAATACGTGTATACCTCCTTTGTTATGTTGATTCCTTACTTTTTCAAAAGCTAATAATAACCCTTACCTACGTTGTAGAGATAGTTCGGCGAAACAAACTCTAATAAGTACGAAAGCCCATTTAAATAGCGCCATCAGAAAAAGAAAAAATCCGTTATTACGGATTCGCAATCCGTTATAACGGATTCTCAATCCGTTATTACAAATTCATAATCCGTTATTACGGATTCATACTTTGTGTATTGATGCATGACTTTTA
>CM021529.1:11482866-11492976 GCA_010994315.2 Pisaster ochraceus
CTTTTGTAAACGTTTTGACACCCAGCATGGCGGACAGGAGACGCGCGTGTATGTACGCTGCGCGTTGTGCAATGGGTCTATGACGTCAGTGGCCCTCATCTTTGATGACTAACAATGAAAAAGTACCAGCGTGTACGCGCTGCGCACAACTCTCAGCCAATGATAGCCTTTCACGTGTGCACGTTTCATCAACGATGGTGGCCTATGCAAGGGGTCTATTGTCAGTTGTATTCTTCCCTAGCCCTACATGAGGCCGTGTCCGAAACGGCGACTTCGGCTACAGCTTCAGCTAGATCAGCGCGTCTGCCAGTGTTGAAGAATAGGTAGACGCACGCGATCTAGCCGTAGCTCTAGCCGAAGTCGCCGTTTCGGACACGGCCTGATATAAAAAAAACCAAACTTTTGTGTCTTTTTCCATATCCTATGGAAAACAATTACTCGACCATGTTATGTAACAACGTAGCTCGCTCACAGATTAAAGCATCAGAACAGCACCTAATCGATCCCTTTACTTGCCTTTCTGACTAATCTGTATCACCCATCATTTTGCAGATTACACTTATGATAAAATATTGTTTTGTCTTACGTAACAGGGAACGTATTACGGAGAAGGTCCCATTTTACTCGGTGAGGTGTTTTGCTGGGGGGACGAGAGTAGGCTGGTAGAGTGCTATCATTCAGCCTGGAATTATACAAACTGTGAAAACAGTGACGTTATCGGAGTTGTCTGCTCTTCTGGTACGTGAAGTATAATTAAACACCAGACTCAGAGGCAACCAGAAAAGGTTATTTACAACATTGAAGGGAAAAAAAGGGTAATTCCATTTATGTATATTCCCCCAGGGACTTGTAAACAATAACAGGATGAACGATTTTTTCAGATAATTGAAATGCAGCGCCGTAACTAAGGTAAAAATTGAGGGGGGCAGAATAGGGTGCACCATTTTTCTAAGGGGGGGGGGGGACTTCCAGCCAAGTTTTCATTTCTTTAACTTCGCCCTCGATTTAAATGTTATTTGTACCGTTTTTATAAGATAATCTGGCGGGAGAGAGTGAAACAAACACATTGCCTGCGTGGAAATGATCACAGTTACAACGTATATGTATCATTTTACTCGAATCATTTCCAAGCCCTAAAGTCAAGATTTTAAACGGGGGCACCGGACATTATACTGACCCAACATGGGTCAGGCCCGACGGGACCACGGGACCTGGATCCCGGGTCAATTCTGACCCGAAAGTGTTCAGAGTGTTATACACCGCGTCATTCTTGCCCCAAGTATTTACAATACTATTGTTCACTAATGTTCTTGATTTTGTGATGCTTTATAGGAGGAGATAAAGGCTTGTCTGCCAAACACATCGCAGCCATTGCATTTGCTGTGCTTCTCATCACAGTAATGGTCTCATCATGTGTATGGGTGTCAGTACATGACCGCAGACGAAAATCAACCAGTTCGGTTAATCGCGAGATGAATCAACAGCAGCAAAACGGGCTTTACGGACCATGTCACGCAGTGTCGATACCACGATTACCAGGGTATACCGAAACCAATAACGAACCACCGTCCTATGAAGCTACGTTTGCAGTGAGCAGTGCGGAGCAAGAGGGTGTTTCAAACGGAAGTTTTGAGCCCGAAGAATGTGGAACCCATACATCTTGTCAGGCTGAGGTTCACAACACAACTTCAGAAAGAAAAAAATGAAAAAAATAACAACAATAATAATACAGCCTTAAACTGAAGCGCTTAGATCTACAACAACAATTTAATTGGATACACTATTTTTACAAAACTGGCCAATCAATGTCGGTTCCACATTTATGAAAGTATCAGTGTAGAATAATGTGGTACAAAAAACAAAAAGCAATATTTGTGTTACACAAAAATTATTGTATTGAGTTGTATTTTTCTATTGGTTCGCAGCTCAGTGCGCCACCAAGTGTTTGTCACAGAGAGGTAATTTTCAAAGAGTATAATCGGTACACAGGAGGACATTTTCGTTCACAGCCAATAAAATCAAGCTCAAACTTTTGATTACTCGTTAATAGTAAGACCGTTGTACTTAATCACTCCACCTCTCTGTTGTTTGTTTGGACTGTTCATGTTAAATACGTTGAATTTACTTTCATTTACATTGTATTTTGTTATGTTTTACTGTTTTGATTTTGTGAGAGTACTCACTCGTGATTATTGTGTCATTGACACTACGGGGGACTCGAGGACGGGCAAAAAGTGCCACAAGACCATTTTTTGCCCGTAACGTTTAAACTCTGCATTCAGTCAGCACCAATTTTTCTGACCAAATATTTATTTTAGGGCATATTGTAAAATACTACTGTCATCGGGACGTCAACTTGGACTTTGGTGAAACGATTTTAAGTAATTTTTGTGACATTACCGATTAAAATTGTAGTTTTGTAGGTAGGGTCAATGGGTCATCTGTTTGTTTCTGTTAATGTGGGCCTAATGCTGATTTATAGGCAAAATTACAAAATAAGAAAAATACAATAAAAGTCACCTGTAGAAATTTCAGCTGAATACAGTAATACAATTATTGAGAAGAAAAAAACAAACAAATGTCCACTATAAATGTTTTTTTTTCATCAAGATGGGCGAATCCATCCAAGGTTTGGCGAGGTGTGACAGTGAGTTCCAACCGCATCTCTGCCAGCAGCATTAACAAATGGACACCACGGAAACTTGCAACTCCAAAAGTATCCTTTGGACGATCTTTGGAGATTCAAATTATCGATTTCTAATCAATGGGGACACTTCAGACCAATTTTCAGAATGCTTCCTACTATTACGTTCTTTATATCAAGTAGGTTTCGGGTAAAAATTACACAGCACTTGTTTTTCGGGGTCATGAACAAAGTATGACCCAACCTTAAGCTTAAAATGAATAAAGTTGCAGACAGAATGTACCCTTATCCTACTAATTAACAAGAAATCTGTGATTTTTTTAAGAATCATAGGCAAAACCTCAGCTTGTGGCAATATTAGTATTCCAGTTGTGCTTTAATTTTCAATTGAGCACATCAAACTTTTCATTCTTCCATGGTTTTGGTTTATCTCGTTTTTAATGTATTTTCCGAGACAAGCTCAACAATATACAAAATAGGACACAAAGATTACTTCAACAAAACACTTGAAAGCTTAAAACCTTTTCATTTGACAACTCGCCGATTCGTTTATGCTGATGTAAAACGTATGCTAAACACCATTCCTTTCCAATCACTCCGCATCCTTCTCTGTTATATTATTTACAACTTCGGTGGATTTCACAACTCGATAGAACCGCTGTTGTCTGATCCCATTAAAAAATACCCTCAAAAAGAGCACTCGGGAAAATTGAAAAGATCTCTGGAAGGGATCTCCCCGTCTTACTCAGTCTCCTTATTTATGGGGGAAAATATCCCCCCCCCCTCTTCTCTCTTCGCGGTATCTTGTGCCACTTTCCACAACAAGATATACATCCTTAATCCTCTTAAATAATGAGCTTTTGACCAGCGGGGAGGGCTTAAGAGCCCCGACCATGGCAACCTGACAAAAAAGCCGTGTTTAATAAAACCTCAAAAACCCTGCGGTATAATGTACTGCGCAAAGATCAAGGGGGAATAAACCTGAATTGATTTTCGTCTTTCACAGCGTCACATGTTTTAAAGGGGAAGCTCCAGCCATTTTGGTAAAAAAAAAAAAAAAAACCCAAAATTCGTTGTTCATTATGGTAAAGTATTTACCCGGGACAAACAATTGTGAAAGTAAAAATCAGTCCAAACTGCCGAATTAAACAACCTGCTCCTCAACAACGGGGCTCGCCTTAGACATTACCTTGCATTTTCCAGCATCAAACATAGCCTCAATTCTGACAAGGTTTCGGATTACACCAAATTTATGTTTTGCTAAAGTTGATATTACAAGCATCCCACATCGTTTTAATGTTATCATCATTTTACTTCCTGTTTGTCTCTCAGTTAACAAGGCACACTGATCTTCAAATCGTACTCGGAAAAACTCCCTGGCCAGAAGTGACCTGGATTCCGGGTCATATGGGGCCTGATCCCTTGCTGGGTTAGTATGACCCAGAATATGTATCAAAATGACCCGGAAAGGGTCGGACTGATGCAGAATTCGAGCTACCCCCCTTTATTTTTTGAAATATACTCGGGTCAGCCTGACCCATTTCTTGGTCAGGCCCGCTGAGACCAGGGCCCAATTTCATAGAGCTGCTTAAGCACACAAAGTAGCTAAGCACAACAAAATTATGCTTACCAGAACAAGGTTACCAGCCAAACTACCATGTCACATGTACAATTTGTGACTGGTATTCTGCTCATTTCTACTTAGCAGACAATTGTTAAGCAATTTTTTTTATGAAATTGGTCCCTGGATTCCAGGTCAACTATGACGTTAGAGTGTGTTATGCTGTTGCTGTTGATGTTTAGACAATAATCGTTTTCCAAACATTGTAATCAGAATTGATTGTATCCCCGTAACGACTTATCGAAATATTGGTGTTGTTATCAGGTGCTTTCACAACTGCATTGACATAGGGGAGATCAACTTGCAATATTCGTTCATTAATTACTACAATTACCAGAGTAAGCGCCAAAGGCATCTTTGGTTTATATGTGTTTGGTATAACATAGTCGAATGGTGTTGAAAAAGGAAAGGGGCATTGACGCAGTACAGTTTGATGTTTGGTTTAATTAAACTCCAGAATTAAAATCCAGCATTGTATAGGGCGAAGGGTAAGAGATTTGTACAAAAATAAATACCGTGTTTCATATGAAATATATGTGTGTTGAAAACAGGGAACTATATAAAGAATAGCGTTGCATTTTCTGTACATTATTGAAACGAGGAAGCTGGATGGAAACCAAACAAAGTCAAACAATACACAAATATATAAAGAAACATTACGATGTTCATGACAAGATTTTTGAGCCAGTATAAAATTAGAGAGCGATAAAAATATTTACATAACAAACAAAGATAGACATTTTGAAATTAATAATAACAAAATGTATGTAAAATTCATCCATGTCCACATAATTCGTTTTCTAGTCCAAATATTGAGCTGGTGCGTAACAATTGTCATTGATTTCTGTGTTGTACTGCGACCCAGCTAGCAAATGACAAATTTTTGCAAGGTTTTTCGTGGAGAAAATGCTTTTGCATTTTAAAGTGTGGTATAATTGTTCCTCTCTCTTGACTGTCTTTTAGAAAACTCCCGTTATGCTTAATTTAATTGACTGTTCCAAGGTTTCATTGTGATTTGTTCCTTTCACTATTTCAGGGGAAATTGCTTGTCCCAGACGATTTAATGACATAATCAGTCACGTGGTTCACCACTTCACCCAGGACAAATTCGATGACAGAAGGCCAAATTGAATTACTATGTTTTTGGTGTGTGTTTTGTTAAATGCACGTACCGTTTTTGACGATGCATTTTTAGTTGTTAGTACAAACAATGAAAAGTACTAAGACTATGAGCAATTGTTTGGTTAGTGTTGGGATGATGTGTCGTCCCCTTTAATTGCTTTTAAGGTTGACCTTAACGCAATAAGAATGGAGTAACGGACAAGAATTCTCTTCCCGAATAAAACATTAATTTTTCTCGTTCATAATTTGAAAGAGCAACCTTTCTATTTAGTTATCATAATGCAATGTAGTGACTAATTGGAAACAGAAAATCGCATTAAGCGGGTAGCATGTACTGCTGTTGGTACAGATGACTTGAATATCTTCATCCCTTTTGTTTATTTATTGTTTTTCCCTTTCTTACTGTGACTCTCACACATCGGTAAGAGGAAAAGTGATATGTTCCCAAAATGTACTCATAATTTAAACTGGTGCTCATGGTGGAGAACAGTTTCTTTTGTAATGTGTGGTAGAGCAATTAGTTTTGATCTCACAAGCAAAACACAGAAAACATACATGGGGGGGGGGTTCAGTGTTTTCTTGTGAGTCCAATGACCGACTGAGCGTCAACTTTCACCGGTTGGTTGAGTCACATAAAGTCCGGATTCTTGTCTAGAGATTGAGATCATTTATAGCTTCATATAACGTATGATTAAGAGGGGGCGAAAATACTTCGTAATAATCGAACTTTATACAGGATTTTTCACAAATTTACGTCTTTTTGAATTAATCTATTTCAATACAAATCGACGTAGTAGTCCAACCGTGTGCATTTAATGTCCACGTCCCAAATTATAGCCATCAACCGTAAAATGATTACATTATTTCCCCGTAAGATGACCTACTTATCACTCGCTCAGACAGACTAGACCATCCTATCCCCCCACCCCCAGTTTCCCACCTTCCCTCAGGTTTAACACGAGCTGATAAACGATGTCTACACATAGCCTCACCGCAACGCACCAGCCTGTCTGTGTGTCGCAGCCTTACCCGATTATGAAGATACCCGTAGCCCTCTAATACAGGGGAGGGTGAGATGCTATATTCACACATTACGATGCGGCAATTGATTATCCGTGCGTACATAAAATAGAAGTTGTGCCCATCTTTTTTGTGTTGCCTGACGTATGTAAGCCTGATCTTCACTTGATCCAGTCAATGCACTGGTAGCCTCGCTTTAGATAAGATACGAAAACACGGTTACCTTGCAACAAATTCACGCGTTCCAAATTTGAATGCTTGGCTGTACTTATCGGATTTACATAAACACAAACATGAACTGTACCTTTTGTGGAGCACCGAGGCCTGGGAGAACAGCAACTGTTCTCATTGTGGTCACATTTTACTACTCCCACTACTCCCTCTCACACAAAAACAACACCAACCCCCGGTATTCTTAACTTAAACTTGCGCCAGATGCCTTTCATTTTATGTCATTTATTTATTTTTCAATTTTTTTCACGAAAGTCATTTGAATCATAACCCAGCCATCTTTTCAGAAAGGACTGCGCAGTATACTTCAGTCCCACGGTCAGATACACTTTACATAAGTTTTGAAGTTTTCACTTTATTCCGTTTCGGTTTAGAACGAACTGCAGTGTCAGAACTAATTAAGCATTGATCCGCCCATGATGAGAGAACAAAAGAAGAAGAAGAAGAGGAAGAAAGAGAAAACAAAAGAACACTGCAATGTATTCCATGCTGAACTTTGGTTCCCTATAGCATTACAGACCCATTACATACATGGATGAAATACGACTGTCCTCTTGGTTTTGCCTGAGTTCATCTTGGGTTCGGGTTGTTGGAACTCGCAAAAAAATATTATTTTTTAAGTTCTTGTATCCAGGATAAATTACAAAATGACTTTTGAGTTTTTGCACCCTCGCCGCATCGGACGCGCATCACTAAATTCTAATAAATATCGCATTAGTGTAGCGCCTGAGCTAACAGTCTGGTCCCATATTAACATGCATTTCATGACACATGTATTGCTGCAATATTAATATCGCATCCGACTGTGTGAACGCATTTATAGTGATCCCCCTTACAATGGATCCGGGGGCTGCTCTGATGAAAGGGGAAACGAGACAAACTCTCTTTTGCCAGAGTAAGTAAACACCGTGAATTGTTGCCTAGACACCCCACAGCTGAAACGCAACGCCCGCGCAAAGTAAGATAGATAGAGAGAGAGAGGGTGGGAGAGAAGATGGAAAAATCGTTACAGCCGCGGTGAGATACAAAATTCAATATCTTGTAACCCGACCAGCGTGATTTTGTTTTCCAGCGATGTAAAGGGCATGTATCGGCGGGTCGATAATTATGAAATTATGTGTGGCATTAAGTAGGTTTTGGGTAGAATCGCTCTTGTAACATGTCACATTGTTGATGCTCGGCCAACTTGTTATTAAGCCATCCTTGACAAAATGTTGGAAGCGAACATTATTACTTTCCGATGAAAGAAAGCTAATGGTGAGAACGTTAAGGTGTATTTGCCATCATCATTGGAGTTGGGAAGAGTGTGATCTCATAATTGTCTAACAAAATAATCATACTAACAGTATTTTGAAATGGAATCGCATGCCGGTCCTTACATAATTTGCTACGGTACAATGCAGGAATAATGCCTTCGTTTAAAATTTTTAACTAAACCCAATACATTTTACCAGAACTTTAATTTTTCATAATTGTCGCTCGCCGCATGTTATAGATTCTCTTGAAGATCACGTGCACTTCAAGCGGAATTGTTGTTTGGTGGAGCTCGATAAGGTCAGTACCTATGTACGGTACCATGACAATGTGCTGTCGTCCAGCGATCTGGGCTACACTGGGTCAGAATTGACCCAGATTCGGGGTCCCATGGGGCCTGATCCATTTCTGGCTCAGTTTGACCCGGAACCTGTGTCTATGTGGCTCGTAATTTAGTTAAAATCTGGATATTTGATTCGGTTTCTAGGTCACTTTGACAAGGACTACGGGTCAAACTGACCTAGAGTGACCCAGAGATGGATCAAGCCCACCGGGACCCGGAATCCAGGTCAATTCTGACCGGGAATGTTTTTATGAGTGTAAGTAAGTTATGTTGAGTGGACAAATTCGTGGTATCTGTTCGACTAGGTGCAGCCTGGCCGAACATCCACTTGCTGTTCCAGATTGGACTTTTACACAATTTGTTATTATATCTATTTTTTTTTTTAAATGATGAATTGAAAAAAATATTTAAAAAAGAGATAAAAACCAACGACGTATGAGAAGATTATTGGGTAACTTTTCTGTGTATGAACACTACAATTGGCAGGTAGGTGATAGGATCGCATACCTTTGGTTATACAAGGATGAGATTTGGTGCACAATCAGAGCGTGTCATGAGAACTATATTCAGCTATAGACCCATCGCATATTTGTCCATTGAAAAATTAATTGGCGGAATAACAAGCAATGGCCGCCACTTTGCAAACTTTGAACATTGACTCATTACCTGTAGGCCTACTTTTCAAAGGACACACCTGTGATGGCCCTATATAGCCGCTCATGACATGCTTGTGTGTCAAAGACACAATTCCCCCCCCCAAAAAAAAAAAAATAAATAAAAAAAAATAAAAAAAACACAATAACAAACAATAAAACAACAATAAAATAAAAAATAAAAATAAAAATTAAAAATTAAATAAATAAAAGTAGAATAATAATAATAATAAAAAATAAAAATAAATAATAAATTACAAAACAAAAAATGAAAAAATATCATATCAGTCTCACCACTACGAATGGTTTGAACTTATGAGACCCAAGAGCACAGGGATCGGTGTGACTTCATCCATGACTGTTTTGCAATGCCCTTCTACAGATTTCTGTTTTATCAAAGAATCTAAACATCACGATGAATGTTAAAATCGAACCAAACGAAATGGACTTTTCAGTGATCCGGCCAGAGGCACTGGCATTCATTTGGACACGGCCGTTAACGCAATACTCCCAAACCAGTGGGCCCAAAGGGGAGGGGGGCAATTTTCTGCTAAGCGAAAAACTATCAGGAAACCAGGCAAAGATTGTACATATGGAATTTTGTTTTGGTTGGTAACCATATTCTGGTAAAGCAAAACTGTTCTGTGCTTTTTGTGTTAAATCAGCTCTCGATTACAAACCTTGTTTTTCTCTGGAGGTGATGACAAAGATTTCTCTTTGGTTTCACTTTCTTCTAGAGACTTAAGTTGGAAACATCACAGCTGAAGGATTTGATATTATAAGGCTTTAGTCGTACGAGTACACTCTAGTCTGTAATTAATTGCCCAGTCCTGCTCAGCGATACGCTCTTGTCTGCGCGCTCGTGTCCACAATTTTCAGCGTTATGACGTTAACGCACAAAGTGCCTGACTAAATATAGCCACGGATCAGTTGAATAACTTATAACAAAATAGCCTCTTGAAAGTATAGTTTAAAATGGCTAAAGAGTAGGGGGGAAATCAATAGGGACAAAATCCATCCACGGCATTTAACCAACCACTTTATTATGTCCCATTACAGAGTTCATTTAACTTAAATCCAATTAAGTGCTCATTTATTGCCTTTTAATTATTGCCCTGGACACTGTGAGGATTGGACGCACTAATTAAAGTGGAATACTGCCGGCAGGGAGCTTAACCACCTAAAATAGAAAGGATAACAGAGAGCAAAAGAGAGAGAAAGA
>CM021529.1:11506361-11533646 GCA_010994315.2 Pisaster ochraceus
ACGTTAAACTATCTCTTAGTTTTAATGTAATTTCAATAATCCTGTTTTCAAGTAACTGGCCTTTCCAAAATAATCATTATTAGATCTCACCCAGTAGGCAGTAAAACAAATGCTTGTAAAAACGGTCAATTTAAATGTTATACATGTTTAATTCTGAAGCCGACATATTATTCTTGAGAGTGATGGGGAATACAAACTATGGATTTATAAAAGAGTAAATTTGACGTCAACGGATTATTACACACTGACGTCATCCGACTTAAAAAATTGCAGGGTTTCAGAGTGTACTCGCTTTAACATCGCTAGCTTTCTAGTTGATTTGACCATACCTGTAGGCAGAGACACTGCTTGGAAATATGTACGAATATTTCCAAATTGAATTGCCCCGCTCGGTAAAAAGGGAAAAAAGTGCACCATTAACGAAAATAAGCTACAAGTGACCTGAAGGTATAGCCGCGATCCCAAGAGACTTCAGCAATCGTCAAAGAGTTGGAATCGCAATGGATCAAGTATCATAATGAATCCGCCCTAAAGGTGTTTAGTTCCCCCCTCGTGCTAAAAGCCGTTAATTCGCCGAATATATACGCGTTCTCCATTATGCAAGCTAACGCAATAAAACAAGAAGAAGAAAAAGCGAAAGACATCTTGCGCCACGCAACACATCCGTGATCAACAAGCTGTCGCACCATTTGGTATCTTTCAGATAAGTTCACGCGCGCGTGGATGACAGGGAGGCAAATAATGCAATAAAACGCGTGCTTTTAACCTGATTTTACTCCTCTCTACGCTGATTTTCTTTCCGAAGCATGTTCGTGTGAATCCTCTTTTCAAACACGAAATACAAGCCAGGAAGACGAGCTTCAGATTGGGTTAATTCGAGGGTTGGATTTATTTGTTTTAGCGACCTAAGCACCCGGGGAAACATTTCATCGACACACGGTAACAGTGTCAAGGATGTGAGGACCGTGAATAATTGCTCGAAAATAATATAAGACCGTGTCTGGCTGGAGCGTCGTGGCACTATCTTCTTAATATTATGAGCTTTCTACTGAGCTTTTAAAACAAGGTGTGGTCGGGGAACCTGTGCACACAGTGAAAATGAGAACATCATATCAAGGGTCAGATTGGTTTTCCTTCCACCCTCGTTTTGGTTTTAATTGACGAAACGCCAGATGGAGGTACGCACAGCTGGTAAAGCTCCGTTCTTTAAATTATTTATTTCTGCCGATCGAAAGTTAAGCACACATCCCATATTAACCACTGGAGTAGTGAGGAGCAATTCAACTTGAACTACTGGAACAACTAAGGTCTATGCATGGAGGTAGAATTCTACCTCCATGGTCTATGTAAGCCATCGATACATGGACAAAAAAATCGTTGTTGTCTTTCCTATACAATACAGTACAAAATGACCCAATAGCGATGTAGACCACAAACAATTAATAACTTCACGGTTTGGTTTACAGTAAACTTCAACCCACTCCGAGAGCTGGGACTTTTACCCTTTTAAGGTTTGATTTTCTAACGAAGAGTCATGTCAAGTCGGAAAACTCAAACACTGTCGATTCGGTTACATTTTTGTCATCGATGATTCCTACATAAATATCTCCCCTTCTTTCTTAATATTTTAAGAGACTGTAAAACATCAGTGAGTATATATTCGTTATCCCTTTCGTCTCATATTAACCAGAGCTTGATATCATTGCACTTGCATGTGATCACAATACTGACAGGCTAAAGTGGTTCTCACGACCAAAATGAACAGTGTTGATTTTTCGCAAACAACTTTTCCCATTTTTATATTATCGAGTTTTTTTCAAAGCTGGGAGCACTTAAAGTGGAGACAAACTCATCACTTTAAACTCAACTGATGCAACGAGTACTGAGTTGACGAGCTTTTAAACACATTTGTATTAGGTAGACAAAATGGCGACTTCATTTTATAAATTTATTGCAAAGGCCCAACATCTACTTCCACGAAATACTTGATAGTTTCATCGATATATCGTGCACATTCTGTCGTTTCTTTTCTTGCTGATTAGTAAATGCTTTATGATTGAAGTGAATAAAGAGAGCACTAGATTAAACGTCCTTGGGGCACCAGTTTGCGCCTGGGACCCAAATGTAGCCCAAAACCTGACTGCAGCTCGGAACTTAGATGTAGCCCGTGACCAAAATGTGGACCAAGATCTGAATGTGGCATATGCAGAAACTAAATGTAGCTTAGAACCTCGATGTGGTCCAGGACCCAAATGCAGTCCAGGACCTAATTTAGCCCAGTGCCATATGGTATCAGAGGCCCGGAACCTAAATGTAGCACGAAACCTAAATGTAGCCGGAACCTAAATGCAGACCGCAACCTAAATGTACATTAGCCCGAGACTTAAACGCAACCCAAAGGCCTTATAGCCCGGGACCCAGTTTTATCTTAAGAGCACATGATCTGAATCTTTCTCAAATGTTGTACTTAATGTAGGCTGGGCCTCTATGTGACCGAAACCAAAGTATGGCTGGCTATGGGGCTAATTGAGGCATTGATTACAACAGGGGCTCGTGCTGCCTTCAAACATCCGTCTCTCCTATCAAAGAGTTACATATAAAAACATGTTATTCAATTTACCTAGATGGTTTAATTTCAGACAGAAAGTAAATGTATATAGGGCAATGACAATGACCGGACAAACTGTAAAAAAAATAAATGAAACACAATGGAACCCTAAAACGCCGATACACTGCAATTTCAACCAATGTTTTGGAGCAACATACATGTAGATCGTAAAGAACTTCCTTTTGATAAATTGAGTCAGCAAACACGCACACTATTTTTGTTAAGTTTGGTACCACGGTTCTAATTCATTCAAGTAGTTGAACTGATATTTAGACCTTGGCAAGTACCTGCAGGTAACATTATAATCAGAGGAACACCAATATTTCAATTCAATTCAATTCAATTTATTTATTCGTCATGTGACACACATGAAATTTGTTTTCCTTAGTACAGCAGTTAAAATTCAACAAAATAAAAAAATAGTAACCTTGATTCTCAAATGTCATAAACTTGTATCTTGAGCAACCTTCATCTAAAGATGTGAAACTGTCTCAAAGAGTATAGACTACGTTGAAATTAAAAGCGGTCTAGCGTTACCGCAAATTTCAGAAACATTTTGTTTCTTATATGGTTTCATTATTTGCATTTACTTCAAGAAAAAAGAAGAAAAAGAAGAGCAACAAAAACAGCAGCAGCAGCATCAGCAGCAACAGCAACAGCAGCAGCAACAACAACAACAACAGCAACAACAACAGCAGCAGCAGCAGCAGCAGCAGCATCAGCATCATCATCAGCAGCAGCAGCAGGAACATCAACAACAACAACAACAACAACAACATCAGCAGCAGCAGCAGCAACAACAACAACAAACAAACACCCTAACACCCCAACAAACAAAACACACACATAATGAGTCATTCAGAAGTAATATTACTCTGTACAACAATGAAAACGGTGAGGTATTGTTGTATACGACCGTAAATATTTACGTGAATAATATTATAAGCGTGTAGGCCTATGTATAGTTTGCAATATAGAAACAATGCCGTAAATATTTAGGTAAATATCTACGGGGTTCAGATATTCTGTCTAAAGACACCTTATGAAAACATCGCTTTCTCCAATATTTAATATGCCTCAAGATATTCATCATGGTACCGTAGTGCAAAGTGTCTTGTTCACAACACCATTCACTTAATAGCTATAATCATTCACTAAGGCAGAGTCGCAAATCCCTCGAGATTTCGGCTAGAACTGCGTTCTTGTTCTTGACCCGAAAATTGGTTCTTTAAAGTGTGATTTTAAAGTGTGATTTTAACTCCAACTTTGCATCAGTTTGACCCATTCCTGGGTTATTATTACACACATTCCGGGTTATGCTGACCCAGACATGGGTCAGACCCAAAGGGACCCAGAATTTTTTTTAGTGTAGCCGATGACTTTTCATCTAATCGGATGCTCACGTTTTTAGTGAAGACACGGAAACGGTTTATAATTATTGTCAGCTATATGGCGCACGGCCATACACGCTTGCTGAATTATTGCAAAAACAGAGCAACCCCTGCAGTGATTGGGCAGGGAGAGGGTGGGTCTAAAAACGCCCCTTTTCAGACGGAGTTATTACTCTGGAGGATTGTTACCGGACGGTAGACACTTTATGTTGCAATCCTGTGTGTACTTCGGTTTAATATCAGTTTCGCACGATATAAAACGCCATTTGCCCTTTCCGTTTCAGTTCAGTTACATCAGTACGACGAAGGGGCAAGAAGCAAAATTGCCGCACCCCCCCCCCCACATCAATGACCTTTATTGGTCGACCATAAGTTCAAATAAAAAACACAACTATCCGAGTCGTCAGTTTGGTAATACTCGGGAACGCTTAGCGGATTCTTTTCTCTAGTCGGCAAAACCTGTGTCAGTTCTACATGTGAATGAATATAATAGCATCAAGAATTCCTATGAATTTTTGTTTATGTCAGTGTACGCAATAAGCTGCCATTTCACGGGCTGATTACCTAACGCGTATTGATTGAACGAGAGTTACAATTTCCCGTGTATGAGATTGAGCTGGCTTTTACCAGCCCCTTAAAGGAGCAGCTATAGGTTTAAAAAATGTTCAATCAACTTGTTACCAGAAAAACAAGTGTCCCCAAACCGGGAAGTGAATAAGGAAGAGGGTCCATCTAGCCCCAAAATGCTAAACATGAGACAAGCCCTTCCACCCCTCAATCGCCCCTCAGATTCATTTAGTTAAGTGTAAACATGCAGTTTCACATGTTTAGATGATGGTTGCTCAAACAACAAAGATCAATCCTAGGTGCGCCGCGGAGCACGGACAGTACGGGGAAATATTATAATTTTAGCAAGGGTTTGCTTGGATTGGCTTAAATGGACGAAATCTGTCTTAAGTTTCAAAGGAGTCACCGTTTTCTAAAAACCAAGAACAGTTCAAGCTTGAACCACAGCTCCCGGTGTGATTGGTTTTTATAAAGATATAATTTCTAACCACTCCAAGCTGCCACCATGTTGTTATGTTCACTTTTTGATATAATTGCAAGAATGTTTATTATATTTGTCCTCTTCCAAAGAATGGTCCTACACCCCGGTTTAGTTAAATTGATTCGAAAAATTAAGGTAAAACGAAAATAAAAGCTAAATACTACAAGCCTATATGTAGGAGGCATAGTAGGTACCGATTCAATACCTTATTTCGCACAGTTTTCATCCGTTTGTCACTTGTACGCTGATGCAGACGGCTGGAATGTTAAACCTATGGTTCGCTGTTTTGTCAAAAATAGCGGACTGTATTTTGTTATAAATCATCAAAATCACACAACTACAAGAGATATTTATATGAATCATTATATTTTACTTTATTTTTTTTTACAGCCATCAAAACACACGCTTTTTAAAGCCCCAAATCGGCCAATCCGAAGGCAACGTGCACTCTTTAAAGAGCCCGACCCGGTTATGTCCGGTACTGGAATAACCACACGGCATTTAATTTCCTCTTTAAAAAGATGGCGAGGTCACAACGGAACCTACATCTAGGTCACCTTCCTAATGAAGATCGACGTGTTCGATTGCAAACCAAAAGTTTAACTTAATTGATATCGAAAAAGCAACATTGATGAATCTCCACGCTACCTTCAAGGGTAGCTATATTAATGAAAATCTTGGTAAGTATTTATTCGCCCGCGACATTGTAAAAACAAACAAGTAGTTTGCGTCTTAAAGAGAACTTGTCTCTTTTTCTTATTCTTTTTTTCCCAACCGGAATCCGTAGGAATTGCTTGCATAGATTTAATTTGATTTAACCGATTCCCTCTCCATCTCTGCCCCCCTTTCACTCTCACTTGTAAAAAACAAACAAACACCTCAACACCCCAACAAACAAACAAACACCCACCCCAACACCCCAACAAAACAAACAAAACCGTTAAGTCATTCGGAGGAAATTAAACACGAGCGTTATTCAAACCACGCCCTAAGGTCATAATTAGTTTTATTATTAAAAGCTAAATAAATAGATAAACACAAACACGAACAAATAAGTGAATACACAATAATTTGGAAAGAATAACACGATCTGTTTCGACGTACTTTTTGTTCTTCTCTTTCTTCTTCTTACCTCTCTCCCACCTCATTTTCCAGTTAATTATCTTCCAACTGGGTTGGAATTGTTAAAATTAATTTAAGATTTTGTTCCGACAGGAAAAAGCAACTAGCATGTAATGCTATGCGGTACCAAGGAACACTGTATTTATGCATTTCCTGAAACACCGACCAATAATTTTTTTTTTTTTACTCAAAATAATGAACGGAAAAATTGTTTTTCAGTAAAGACATACTACTCTCACGGACGAAATAATTTGACCTTGGCTTTCATGAGAAGGAACACAATAACTCTTTAGACTAATGCAGTGCAGTATTTCTTTAATTTGTAATTACTTCTCAGCCAATACCCCCATCCAATGCACTAATAGTATATAGAGCTACGAGTAAGATGCCGTGCGAACCAAGGTTAATTGCGACTCATGAAAAATCAACTTAGCATTGTATTGGACACTATAATATAGGGGGAAAAGGGCTGCATCGTGCACTCTGAATCTTAATGGCGAGTCTACATAATTGAACACACCGTCGACATGGGCAATTTCACGGCATCTTGACGTTGGAAAAATGTTAGGGAATCTTCGCGTGGAATCTCAAAAGATAAGGGTACAGCATTAGTACAGGCTGCGACTGTCTGTGGATGACGCTGCCACCGATATGCATACTGTGTGGTTTTATAAACAACTGACTGGAACTGTGTGGATTTCAGGTTGGTTCGCTCAAGAGATTAAGTCCTGACATTTTGGAGAGGGTTTCTCGATAGGGTATTCACCTCATGTATGCGTAAAATCCACCGTGTGCATTGACTACACGATGTTGCTGTGCACACCCGTGTTAGTATACCTGACTTATCAACGTCTGTAAAACAAAGAGTATCTCTTTCAAAACCAGCATCGAGTATACCCCAGAAAGGAAACGAATCTCTACTTCCATTCATGTGGTTATTATTGAAATTTCAAAGTACTTCACTTTCCATTCTTTTTTTTCTGTTCGTCTTTCTTTGCACACGTGCACGTGTTTCTAATTCTAGCTAACGCCGTCCCTGTCCTCTTATCTCACGCGAATAAGTCGACCACGTTTCCCGTTTGACTTTTGATACTTGATTTACTTATTTATTTTAATATAAACTCAAGCACCGGTAGTTCAAACAATTCCTCTCCCCGGCTAGAGTCATCACTGGCAACCCTCTTAGGAGTTACCCGGTACTTTCAACGTGTTAACAGTGGTGTACAAATAGCATACGACAGGCGAGGGACATGGAGATGTTGTTTTTGCACCGGCGCATTTGGAAAAAAAAGTCGCAGAGGAGGGGCGGGGGTGTTTATCATCACTAAATGTGGTCATGTTTAGATTGTTGAACACTTGTAGACGAAACCTTACTCTGTTTTGCACTGAAATCGGTCCATAATCATGAAACCTAAGGGGAAACCAGTTTCCGATTGGCAAGAAATATCTTCTTAAGTGGTGTGGTTCTGAGACGAACCAGATGGGTGAGATCAATTCGTTAATAAACTGTCGTAAATAATCTTCCAATGCAACGATATGTCACTCTCAGATATTTTCTACTGTAATATGATGACTGGTCTCAAACACCAACGCCAACATCACACAAGCGCCTTTACCCTCACCCATCCATGCAAGTTTGATTGACATTACAAAAGCTCAGAGTGGAACTTTGCAACACATAAACCACGCCTATTTCGATAACTTATACAAATTAACACGTTTAATTTATGATTTGTTTTACAAATGCCTTTTACTGAGCTTGGTATGCTTTGAGTATTTAAAACCAAAGTTCCGTTTCATAACAATCAATTACTCTGAAAACGGTCCAATATCAAGTGAAGTCTGCACTTCAATTTAGAACGCCCAACTTGTTTTGCACCAAGATTCTCGGTTACTTATTATTCTCAATAGTTTCCGGGTATTTATTGTATTGTCGTTAATCTTTTATTACTTTTTTTTCACCTGAACAAGGTTCAAACAGAATTGTTGTTGAGCAATGTTGCTACATATATTTTGTTGGTTTTATATTACGCTACTGTGTTATTGCATACGGCAGACGGTGTGCAATAAAGCAATAGAGTCCTGGTGTTTCAGCGGGTCGAGAACACATCAAGGTACTGCACTTAGCTTCCTGCCAATTGCCACTCAAATATCCCATGAGAAAGAGGAAGAAATAGCAAGATCTCCGAAGGAATCGTGCAAGCAATAAACCTCTCCACAGGAATTCGGTCAAATTGTTTCGCGTAAAGGTGAAAAATGAGGAGAGACGGTGAGAAAAAAAGAGCAAGGGCTTATAAGAGGTGAAGGAACGCCTCCATTGAACACTTATTACCATTAGGCCTGTGGAAGAGCCGTAGGGTGAGAGCACTTTCGTACAGACGACTTTAACTGCATCGGTTGGTCGTGAAAAAAAAACCCCACATCAATGTCAAATTACACCACAACTCCATACCACAAAGCTTTCACACTGCTCCATGTGCGCAATAACACAAGCGATTTGGTGATGTTCAATCTACCGTAAGAGTTAAAATATTCTGCCTTTTGGTGCTTTGCTTTTCCGAAATCCTCCATACGGTTACTTTATAAAAGTAATTGAGGCAATGGAACACGACTGCAATATGATAAAGGTCCTCCTGACTGACCCCTGGGAAAATAAATATCCACCAAAATATCAGCTTTGTCAAATTAATCGGATAGGCCTACGACATAATCATGTTTGGAAACGTGTAATTATAATTTCTAACACCTGCCCTATATACATAACTTGGATTGGATCCCTTTATCACATACATCATTACTTGTAAGTTGTTGTTGGGTGTTTCCAAAGCTGTAAATGGGAAAGCCTATATTTGCATGTTCTTGGACATTCCCAACATCGTATAAGCTGCAACAATGTTCTGGCTGTTAAAGGCAGTGTATACTTTTGGCAATTGCCAAAGACCAGTATTCTTACTTGGTGTATCCAAACATGCTTACGAGCATACAAACACCATTGTTGCATATGAACTGTGTGCTTTCAGATGCCTGAGGAAGCCTTAATGCCTCAAGCCTTTCTCCTGTTCAAATTTTTTAGTGAAAATTCCTTTCTCTAAAACTACAAGTTACTTAAGGGGGGGGGGGGGGGGGGGCGTCATTTCTAACGACGTTTTATGATATCAGCAGCTCTCCTGTGTTCTTTACAAAGTGAGTTTTTATGTTATTAACTTGTGGAGTAATTACCAAAAGTACAACCTGCCTGTAAATTCTCCAACAAATACAATCGCTCAGATCATTCATGCATTAGGCACCACGTCTGCTAGTCCTACCTTGAAATCAGAACCTCGCACATCATTCAAAACTCAACACTCCCATGTGCTTTGAATTTAACCAATCACATGGGGGTGGGCAAGCCATTCTCGTTCAAAATCTACAAATAAACAGTAACATCTACAAAGAAACAGTTTTTCAATAGCGTGTTTATATTTACATTTTATTTTATTTATTTCAAAACAACTCGCAAATGATCCACCTCGATCTAATAATGCATTTTCTGAAATTGTTTTTGTTTTGCTGCTATTGGTGCCCCGAGCACCATGTTTGTGAATTTGCTCGTTGTTGTTGCTGTTTTATTAATGTTTATCATTATTTATTTAACGAATTCGATATTCAACGAAACAAAATCCAACACACTTCAGAGCCTGAACGCCGAAGGTGAATAAACACTTAAAAAACAAATGTATGCAGATACCCACCATGGACATATTAACACATTTCTTTTGTTAACCTCGGTTAAAAAATGGTTGTGTAACAAAAAGTCCGACGTTTCGACCATAATACTCCGATTGTCTTCAAGGGTAAACCGATTTCAAAACCTACACTCGTATGACTTGAAAGGACAAATCACACTGAGGTATGATATGGCAATTCCGGTAAAAAAAACCAGATAAGGAATAGTGAGGTTTATTTTTAACTTGTTAATGCTTAACATTTAAATTTGTTTTCTTCATTTTATACCCATCCGGACATTTCTGTTCGCAAAGGATTTGGCAATATGCTGCATGATTAAAACATTTAACATGCTTAAGTTGTCGGCAGACAACCCTGTTCAAACCTAACCCCCAGCAATTTGTTTTTAATATGCCGTACTCTTTCAACCGTCAACTAAAAGAAATGAACGCCCCAAGCAGAAGGATCTCTCGGAGTGTGTGCATTATTGGTTGTGATCCTTCCGTTTTCCAAATAATGCTTTTCTTTCATACCCTTACAACTCACAAATATTTGAGCTTCTGTGACACTATAAATTGTTAAATTCGAAGAGGTCAACAGCGGAGCTGCCAACATTTGCATCTTGCAATCAGGGTGTACATCAACAACACGGAGGTATTTAGAATTAAACTCAACATATCAGGGAAGACGTTTCCATAATCACGAAGCTTTTCAAATTTGTTCAAGAGAACATGGAAATATTGGTTTATTCTCCGTATAGGGAACTTACTGCAGAATCAGGGAGAGTTGGCAGCTCTGCCACAGTTTTGAATGACTCGAGGTGTAGTCCACATTTTTAATCTGGTTTTATAAACTTGGTAAGAGTACAAGTTGTTCCAGGATGAAGGCCCGTCTAGAATACTACATGCAAGATGCCCGTCCCCTCACACTCAGATTTCTATATCAGATGAAACTCAACCAAAAACAGCCCTGCAATTCAAACGTGCACACAATCACACGCGTTGTGTATAATAGCTTTTTTTCGAGTGATAATTTATTTTGATGAAATCTCCACTGGACGGCTGTTCGTTTTGATTATTGAAAACTGCAGAGAATTTGAATGATACTCTTGCAGGACAACCCCCTCCCTGCAATTTGTGTATCTTGTTGTCCAGTGCGACCATCTCTTTGCAAGAAAAACAGTAATAAAATACAAAATATAATCAAAAGTAACAGTGAATTATTATCAAGTAAATCTTTCCTGCAATATATGCTCACATAAATACACAATCATCACAGCAACATGTACACTATATGGGTAACCGAGTACGTTTTTAATAAATATTTGTATATTAAAGTTTTGTTTGAAAAAGTAACTAGGTTGGGCTCTCCAATTTTACACTGTTCCAATATTCAGGTACATTTTATGGGAGATGTTGTATAACTGTTTTGGTGTCAATCAAATAGCCAATTGAATCCTACAATAAATTCTCAACAATGCAATATTAACGTCTGCGAGAGCTGTATTTTTGTTTTTAAGGTATTATACAGGATGGTAATTATAAACAAAACCACCAATAGTTAAATTTTGGTCTGAAAGCATACTGATTGTGAGTGCAAAAGGCTACAACTTTTTTTGTAAAATATTTTGAAATGAAGTTTCACTCGAGATAACTGTATCTGAAAACCTAAAACGCAATAGCTGATTTCAGTTGTTCCAACCAAATATCAGAACAACGTGTTTACACGCTTAAAACTGTTCGTTGTTTGTCACTCATTAGTCTTGACTCACACAACGGATTAATCCCAAACTTTTACAGGTTTGTTATTTCACGTGATGGTTGATCACACGAAACATGAACATTGTCTGCGACTAATTTGTCAACTCTACGAACCATGTAAAATTTATTGAACGCTGTCGCGGTATTGTGGATCGTATACCGTCGTTTTCTAGGTAAATCTGCGCAGTTAATGGCCTTCATTTCCCCCCTTCTTTTTTATACTCAATAGCTTGATGTGTTTGTGCGTTCTTTGCACGTATAAAACCATTTCCCTGGGCTATACTATGAAAACGTTGACAACTTGTTAACAGTCCATTCAATGCCTGCCAATCAAGGTGTACCCATTACTGGCACTTTCGGGAATACATCTGTGACGTCACAGCGGGATCAGCTGCACCAACATAATTGGATATTGTAAGCCTCTAACAAAGTTCACAACCTAGTTTATCATGTGACTGCTGTTCTCACTCCCTTTGCGGTAGTTCTACGAGGTTGAGCAGGCTGTGACCTGGAATATATATCGACATGGCAACCAAGACGTACTTATTATCATGCTACCGCCATCTTTGATATGTTGCTTGTATCCAATAGCAGTAATCAATGCTAATATTAAACACAAAAAGTAACCAGACCATTTCTCCTTCCAGCCTCGGTTTTGGATATATTAATTTGAATTGGAGAACACCAAGATGGCCGCACCATGGTAAAGGTGTACAATTTCCTCTTCATAACAATGACAATAATGACAATTGCAAGTAGACATGCACAATGTTATTTGTACAGCTACACTTACGGTAACCTGAATGGTCTACTTTGTAAGAGCGGTATATTAGAACAACCTAGTTGTGGCAGCCACTTTTTCGAAATAAACCGACTTTAAAAACTTGTATTTTTGTATTTAATTTGTTGTTGTTGGTAAGATAAGCGACAACCTCGTGTATATACAATTCAATCATTCTTGCTGACAGCTTTCCAAGTTTGAATCCTATAGATTCCATTTGGACAATGAAGGTAGTTTAATACTAAATAAATAGCCCTGTTTTATAGTACAGTTTTAATTTCCATTTCTTCCTTATCGTCGTACACACTCATGAAGTCATAGTCTTCGTCATAGGGTTCCATTTCTCCCTCGATATATGGGTCCGCACACAGGGCAGCTTTTACAGTTTTGCGCACAAAATATACAATCAAAGAAGTGAGGGCACAATGCCACATGAAAATAAGACCAACCGTTAGCCTGACAGAGTCTTCATTCTGCCACTCCCTACCGCTCACACAGAGAGTGAACCCCACTTGAATACACCAAATTCCCTGCACCATCGTGCAGCCGCAGCGAATCCACCGTATGCGTTGCATTTTGGGCAGAAAAGTCTCCCCCAAAATGACCATTGCGGTCGCCAAGGTGAGCAGCAGTTGGGGCTCGTACATCGCACGGTCCGTTCCAACCGGGAATTTACACACGTGGTCCTTCAGAGCTGCGAACTGGCATAGGAATGTCGCGGCTAGGCACAGTCGGCCGATGCAGCGCCATGCGCTCGGCGTCCACCAGCGGTCCGCGGCAATCCGGGCAAAGGAGTAAGGGACCAACGGCCCCCACACCATCCACACGTTCCACCTGCTGTGCTGCCCGGAACTCCGACTTAATCCACTCCGGAGGAGCTCAATGAAGAGTACAAGTCCGGTGAAGCATAGCACGGCGACAGCCTCTAATGACGACCGTTCAAAGCACGTATCCATCATATTGTTCCGGCATGTAGAATCGCACTCCCGTGAGAATTCTCGATAACACCGGCTAAACGTCCACCCAATCCCTAAGAAAAAGAGAAACACTCCCAGCACGAGAAAATCACTCCAGTTGGTCAGGTTTGTCTCCATCGTTCCTTCTACTTTCCCCGCCAAGAGCTCACTGTGATGCGATTCACTCGCTCCTCTCCACTGATTTCAGTGAGAAGAGAATTAAGCTAATGAATATGACGATGATGGCAACGGCAAGGGTTTGGAATTGAAACTCAGTTTCCTGCTAGCAACAAGGAAGACCCGCGCCCCACTGCTCAGAACATCGTCCTCCCATCCGCTCACTTCGCCGTCAAATAAGACGGCCCTGTGGGAAATTGGCAGATCGAATGCGGCTGTAATTGCTCTACTAGTTACACGGTGAAAGAGAGCAAGCAAGATGGAGAGTGAGAAGGGGAGAGGGGAAAGTACGAAATATCTCTACCCCCCTCTTCATCCATCAATTCCTCTGGGTTCGCAATTGTGCATTAGAATAGACAAGCACACGAACTCTGTGTACCACCCACGGCAATATCCATTCACATGCGGGGTTATCAATGACAAACATTTTCGCAAGGAATTTTCTCTTTGTTGGTGTAGGCTGCTCTTATGAAAACCGTTTACTATATTCCCTGCACTGTGCAGGTATGCAAACGCTCGCCCGGTCAGCTTTTTTGTAATTACATAAATCACCGAGATAAAATCTTTAGCGAGTTGCGCTTATTCCTGCGGGCATAATAAACGTAGCGTGGTTACGGTGTGACGTATCCTGGGCCTGTCTACAACTACCATCATGGGCATTTTTTTCTTTCTTTGAATGTGCAATATTGACTCGCAAATCTAACACCCACTTTAACCCCAAGGGGTGTATGTTCAATACACGAACTTTGCATTTCTTTCCACCCAGGTATCTTAAGGCTCTGCGAGCCAGTAGACTCCGTAAACGACTGCCAATAAAAAACACTGCGTCACTCAAACGAAAACAAACCCAGACAATCGGGTGATATTTTCTTCCAAATTAGTTCACCTGCACACTTAGCTCCTACCAAAAGTGATTAGTATGCATTTAATACTTGTTGTATGTATTGATGCCGTTTAATTAATCAATTGATCCGTTAATGCATGCCGCCCACGCATTGTTCTTGCTTTGAAATTTTACCCGGCGGCTGACTTGGGAATAACCTAGTCACCCTCAATTTTAATAGAAAATAAACAACACTACAGGCAATTATTAAAGGTGGTTTTTACAAGACAAACATAGTTTTCATTGGACTTAATAGCATTGCCATTACCAAATTATATACGGGCTAATATCTATAATTATTTACTTACTTTTTGATTGATTTATTTTCTTTTGATGAGATAATTTTCACGATCACTGCTAATGTATATTTGCGTCGTATATTATGGAGGAACTAATTGATTCCTGACCCACTTTAATGTATGAATAAAGTTTGTTTTGTTACACATACCTACTTGTTCTTATTAAATTTACTAAAATTATCGGCACCAATAAATAATTATAAATTAAATGTCACTTAATTTAATTCCATAACCACTCCAGAAACTTCCGGGTCAGAACTCACCCTAATCCGGATTCAGAGTAGTCTGACCCGGAATCTGTGTAAAAATGACCCAGAAATGGTTCAAAATGACGCTTAATCAGAGAGAAGTCCCATTGTTTAAACACTTTCTGGGTCATCCTGACCCAGAACTGAGTCACCCCCGAACCCGACACAGAACCCTGGTCTATTCTGACCTGGGAGTTTTTAGAGTGAAACTTCCAAGAACATCAAAAGCGGAATCTATTTGCTACTAGCCACAATTAAAAGTGACGTGCAAAGTTGTGACTAGTCCTCTGTTTCCTACACTTGTAAACAAACAAACAAACAAACACCCCAACACCCCAACAAACAAACACCCCAACACCCCAACAAACAAACAAACAAACAAACAAACAAACAAACAACCAACCAAACAAACAAACAAACACCCCAACAAACACCCCCAACAAACAAACAAACAAACAAACAAACAAACAAACAACAAACAAACAACAGAAACAAATAAACAAATACACAAAAGTATAGCTGTCAAACTGTACGTTAAAGTCCAATACGCATTTCTAAGAAAATTACAAAATTCACTGACACAAGTAGCTATCAGCTGAGATGCTAACGTAATCTAACTAATAAAACTCATTAGTTCTGAAGGTCTAGCTGTGATCAAATAACGTACTCAACAGAGCCCTTCGACCAGAAGATGTGGGAAAAGACTTGAGAGGATGTGACTCGAGAAAGTCAATTACACCTTGAGAATGTCAATGTCTTCCCCTCCACTACCGGGTTACAGTTGACCGGGCTGCCCAGCTTCCGGCTTGCCCAGTTTGGGGTATGGAATTACTACCCGTAAATCTCAGAGAGAAATACCATACACATACCTAATTTAATCTAATCTTAGTTCCATGATTTAATTGAGACTAATGCTAAGTCAGTTTGCGAAGTTTAATGTTGCTAAACAAAATCAGCTTGGGGTTGGTTACACACAAAGTACAACCATAGCTCTTTGGCTAATAAGCAGGCTAAAGCAAAATGGTGCGTATGTCTCAGCATAGAGAATGGAGGTCTCAGCGAACACTTTAAGAAACATAGCAATCCTTTAAAGTGGGTCTCCAGGGTCAATTTCAGTTTCCTGATCCACTCATTTTACAAAAAGCCCTTGGAGATGGGGAACAATTACAAGTATCTAACCTCACGTTAAATGATGTAATATGCCACTGTGTTTGATACGCTTAAAGTGCAATTTTTGCCAAAAATTTAACCTTCCGCTAAAATGGTGTAATATGCCAAAAAGTTACAAAGTTCGATGACGTCATATTTCAAATACACGGTCTGTAAATTGTTTGTACAGAGAATGTTTAGTTCATTCCAGAATGTTGATGATATTCAACTGAAACGGGCACCGAGTTTGACCTTTTTGACTGTAGCAGAAATTCCCCGTTGTATATTGCACATACCCATTTATTTTAGCTGTTCGAAGACGTCATGTTTCAAACTCGTCACTCTGAAAGAGTATCAAATAAAACGACACTTTACACAACGTTAACGTGAAGTTAGAGACTTGTAATTTCTTCCCCGCTTTCATGAGGACTGTATATATATTCAAAATTGAATGCATCACAAAACTAAATTTGACCTTGGAGCCCCGCTTTAAAAAGTAATTGTCTTCGACTTTGGTCTGTTCAGTGTTTCTGATCGTTAGTTCTCAGCTTGTCAAGCCGTTTCTCTATATGTGGTTAACGTGGGCCTCGGACTCTATTAAAAGAGGCATACATATACATGTACACGAAATTTTAACATAAAGGATTTTTCCACAGCCATTCCTTCCCTATCAGCTGAGGCATTTAAATTTAAAACCTAACACTACATAAACCTTTCTTAACACACCGAAGCGCCAACAAATCAATACTGTAGATATGGATCAAATGACGTGACGTTTCAAATGTTGAAAAGGTTACTGTAAAATGCAAAGGGATGATTAGACGGCGCGGGAAGAACTCAACCGAATTGACAAACGGTAATTAAAATGATAGTAACAATTAATTTAACTTAATGTACACCGTATTAAGATAGGACTTTGGAACGCGTAGTTTGGAGTGAAGATAAATATTAACCAGCCCCCCCCCCCCCGGCGTGATATTTGATTTAATCCATGATTTAATCAACTCCGAATGATAAATAAGTTCTTGAGTTTCCCCTCTTTTTTTTCATACAAGTCCAGTACATGAAATTAAATTTCAGCGTTCGTGTTGAGATATTTAATTAGCCGAAACTCTTCACACGGGCGGGATAGAGGAAACATATTAAAATTAGGGTATTTTATTTTTCATCGAGGGCATAGCCGTGGAGCGTGTTCATGCGAAGGCCAGCCGCTGGTGCCTCCGAGTCTAAGCGCGGCGCGGTAGGAAATACCCACGGGTAAGTCCGGAACACCGGCCTTTTTTTCCCTTTTTTTTGCTCCTCTCCACGTGAGAACGATGTTTGCATTGTATACGTTGCTGAATTTTATATGAGTAAAGTAATGGAGAAAATGAATATTGGATGGCATTTTATTTCTGTTTGTGGACGGGTGAGGAGAAGAAGGTCCCAAAAGTGTTGGGTGATAGGCCCTGCGGTAAATTCATTTTTCAGACTCATATTACATATTTATTTTAAATATAGGAAAGTCCACTTAGAGCGGAGACTCAGGTGGGAGTAGGTTAAAGTTACGCATAGAAACACATGCGCCTCCAAATTTGCAGCTTCTTTCCTACAAGAAATGCACTTAATTATTTACCGCAATAGTGGACCATAAAAATATACAAAAAAATAAAACACAGTGAGCTTTGAAAGAAGGTGGCATACCGGGCTGTCATGTCAGAGTCCGAGTATAGCTCCATAATTAAGAATCATCAACCCAGAGCTGCATTAATGCATTATTCATTACTTCTTCCCTATATGCCGGTGTAGAAAAGCTACCTTAAGCTATAGTTAAAAATAATCAATCAAAAGCTGCATTGCATTAGCCATTAATACTTCCCTATCTAAAGCTTCATAAAAAATAAAAACAACCCAGAGCTGATTGAATGCATTAACCATTACTACTTCCCTATATGCCGGAGTACACTTTAAAAAAAATACCCAAAGTAGCCGAGTAGCTATAGGTATAACAGTGCATCGCCGCAATGTTGGTTTTAAGGAGCATCTAAATCAATAATCTTTTTACATCATAGCTTTTGACATTTAGAAGAATACACCCCAATAAACGTTCATTCCATTAGGATTTTGGATGGGATTCAAATCGACTGTAAGCAGTCTCCAATGGGTAACAAACGGAAAACATTGGATCAGTTTTTCTGGGGGAAAACCGTAAAGAGTTTCACCGTTTTTAAGGAATAGCAGCCTACTGTAAGACCAATCCCCGAAATGAACAAGTTAAAACTCTTGAGTTTTCACAAGCAAATACAAAGCTGAACGAAAAAGACCAAGGAAACACCGCTGTCTGGGGTATTATATTTCAGCTCAATGCTGAGCTGGGCACCGTTAATGACCATAGAGAATCCACGAACAAAGCATCTTTTTACTTTGATGCTTTACGACATCCAACTAATTTAAATTAACCAAAAGGCTTAGTAAAGGCCATAAGTTATTAACGTTGCAATATTTTGGGGGATTTTGTTTTCTTTCGGTATGTTTTGGATTGTTCGCATTGCAACCGATACCTGAACAATTACCATTAAACACAAATGTGACACTCTCCAGGGGAATAAGGACACAAACCAGGGTATAGGTCTCTTCCATAATCGAAAGAAAACTATAACCTATAAATATAATCATGAGAAAGAAGAGTATGTTCACTGAAGAATGACGTGAATGAACGAATAACGGAGGTTCGTGTTTGCCGACCGGATGGGCCCTTTCACTCGGTTATTTATATTACTTATTAGTCCACGTTATCTCTTCATCTATATTCATATGCTATTGAATGTAGACCCGAGCCATGCATCGGTAGCGCAGCTTGGATATGTCCCACTTGTGAGGAGGCCGCGAAGGATTGTTGGAAAAAGAAACACACACCCTTGAGATAATTGCATACGGGGGAGGGGGTAGGGGGTAACGATGGCCCCGCGATAAAACCCAACAAAAACACCACTGTGATATTTTATCTCATCTTCTCGTGCCATTTGGTTCGAATCGCCGGGCCTTCGAAACAAATCAACTCTAAATATTGAACGAATCTATGATGGAATGTGACGAAGTGAAGTAACTTGCCCTTTCAGGCAGAATGGACACTTGACTTTAAGCCCGGATCATGTCAGTTAAAAGATTAAACACGTGAGTGTTTTTGAAATACATTAACGAAGCCGTGTATAATGTTACACTATCCAGTAACATCCACAACGCGTACAGATGTAGCCTGTAGTCCACTTTAAAAAGAAGTGAGAAGGGGAAAAGGGGGTGAAGACAAGTGCTTCGCATTAAACAGTTGGGGACTAAACACCCAACCAAATCCACATGCAAGGTTCATATGCTATATCACAATGCCATGCCTTATAGGTGACATACGTATTGAGATAGTGGATTGACCCGACTGGTTTCTTGACCGTTGTGACTGCGGAGTGATTCGCATGTACACGGTATACGATATATGATTTCCCATGAGAGTGAATGCCAATCACGAAATCATTCGCGGAGGGAGAAAATGCACTCAAGACCCCTTTTTTTAATCAAAGCATTGGTCTTTATTTATTAGTTTACAAACATGTATTGATATCTTATTAGCAAAACGGAAGAGTATAGGCGTGTTACCTCCGCATTCCCTTCACCGATAACTGCGTTACACATTTCGAAATGAATGCACAACCGGAATGAATGTTCCGGGTTGTCCGTATGACAGGATTTCCATGATAGGCCACAGTTACATATAACAGCCGCTGAGCGGAAACTAATTCCACAGTGCAGCCGGAATGCTTCTTCGGATCAACAATAACACACAATTTACAACCATACAACTTGTACACTCCTTGGAGTAACCAACTAACTGAAGTTGCACGAACCGTTTTTATGTGTTATAACTGACATCTGTACATATTATAACCGACATCTGTACATATTATAACCGAGCCTATGTTGTATAACACAATTTACAATCAACTAACTGTAGTTGCATAACACGATTTTCGCAGAGGGATTTTTTTAACGTAATTTCTCCTCGAATTAATTTTGACAGATGATGCTGTTTCAAAACTTAAAACATATAAAGACTTTAAAACATGCCACGGACAGTGCCCACAATACACGTAGCATGCAAAACTGCTTGTACGCGGCTAATGGGTACGGTTTTATGTCAGAAAACTAGCTTTAATTCATTTTTAGTTTTTACTTAATTAGCACTTATCCGTGGCGGATTTTCTTTATTATTATTATTTTGTTTTTCATGTAACACCTTAAATGAAAGCTTATAACTTTCTCGAACCCACACAAGTAGTATGTAAAATTTGAATATATACTTCCGGGTCAGTCGGTCAAATACCACACTTAACATATTTAATACTTTACTTCGGGGTAGTAAATGATGTAGCTAAAACCCCGTATGTGTAAAACAACATGTATTCATTTTTTCCCTCTGCTTGTTGCAGGGGTGACAGTCATTGCTATCAAAAAGGTCTGAAACTAAGAACACAATTTTAGAAGGTTTGTTGAATTGATTACATTTCCCCCCTGCAAGGAGTCAATTATTTTAAGAAGCTTTTGGGAACAGTATCCTCAGCAAAAGAGAGGCAAACAGAGCACAATTTCTTCGTTTCTGTAGAAAATAACAGCTACTTTTTGATAAAAAGTCTTAATTCAGATGAAAGTCTGAAATTTCTCAACCCTGATGTTCTGCAGTTCAGGTATGCGTTGCATGGTGTCTCCAATTTGCATTTTAGATAGATCCTGCATTGGTCAACCATTGAGTAATTTACCAACCAATCATGTTGCTTACTCTGTGCGTCTTTATGTGATTTAACACTTCAAATCAGGCAATCATTTGCCACTGTCACAATTCCAGACGACTGCAACTGTCTACAACATTTTGTTTGAAATCGTAAGGACTCCACACTCGGATTCCCAAGTGGTTGTGTCTCTTTGAGATGTTCCTAACAATTTAACAATTTAAAATCAATCATTTCTCTAGAGGTTGAAGGGAACACGAGTTTCTAATTTTGTATGAAGCTTTTCTTCTCATTTCTTACAGAAATATTTATGTATTGAGAAAATGTGAACAGTTCTCACCAAGAATTTGATATTCAACCCACACTACATGTATATTGAAATGGTAAACATGAAGCACGCGTTATCTACAATGCCAATATTAAATATTTTATGGTGAAGAGAATAATAATAAAATTGTAATTCTATAGAACACAACTCGTTGTGTATTTATCTGTAACCCCACGAACGCTGAATGTATTTAACAATTCAGCTTTCAGTGGAGCATGCAACCATGCAGCTACTGCCCATTGGGGATGGCGTATTTCGATCTCAACACTTCATCAAGAGTTCCCAACAATATACCTAGGTGAGGAGAAGCACATTATGGCCAAGTGTTGTGCCTAAAGACACAAGGCTGTAGGGTCTGAAAGCCTATTCTGACCTCAAACAGGAGTCATGTGCACTAGATCACTGGGTTCCAACCCTCCACCAAGATATCTTCAGTAGTACAAACATCAGATGACAAACGCAAATGTTTCCTATACAACAGATAAGCCTAAGTACTTTTAAAAATCTGTTTTTTGGCTCCTCAGTTTCCTAAATCATAGTCTACTGAAGATCCCCCCACACTGTAAATACAAGAAAGAAATGAGTTTAACAAAATATCTCCTTTTATTTTCCGAGCCCCCCTCCCCTGCCTCATCCTGCAATCCTCACCCTCTTCATCTCCTTTGTAGGGCCCTCTTAATGTTGGGACCATTTAATTTCCTTGATGTCGATGCCTTCTTGTACCATCTCCCAGAGTGGACTGAAAAGATAACAAAGGGGGAAAAAACACTCCTTGAATTATACAAGAAAATGACAGGAAAAACCTGAGCACTTTGGATGTCCTTGGCATGCCATTAGCATGTCCATCATACACTCAAAAACCTCAACTGCCATTAGCATGACTTTATTTGAGCTAATGTTAGTTAAAGATTGAAACTTAAGAACAATGGGATATACAAGTATTTTTGTATTTTTGCAAAGAAATTTAAAGGGGGATGGGGGGATTATGGGAAATCAATAAAAGCTGCCCAAAAGATGGTCAGTACAAAAGCTACAGAATAAAGATTGATAATATTCATAATGGCTGTAGAGAAATACATGGTAAAACAGCATCACTGTACCACATAAAAAAAAAAAAAAAAAGTATTATATTTGTAGTTTACGAGATGTTGATAACTAAAACTAAACTTCTTCAAACATTTATCAGCAGTTAATTAAATCTTCACAGTCTCCTTTGGGTTTAACAGTGCATAGTATACACATATTGATTGCTTCGAGAGCTATGGTTAATACTATAACTTACGAGGTGTTCTCGATGCATTCGAGAATAGACTGCTGTGGGTATCACAGAGGGGGTCGCACAAGTAAAAGCAGTCAATATTTGTTATATAACACTCTATACCTATATTGTGCCTAGGCATCAAGGTACCAAGGAGCTGATATATTTCTATGGGTATAGTACACTGGTTGCTATGGGTATAGTACATTGTTTGCTGCGTGTATGGCATGTCGGGTCCGCCTGACTTTCTGGTAAAATAAGACATCATGTGAAGTGCTCTAAACCAATCAAAAGGAGGATTCTTTGCAAATGGTTTGAACTGCAAATGGTTGAACAAATTGCAAACTTGTCTTTCCTACCATGCACAATCTTCCGCCTTCAAGTATTTAAAAAAGAATTTGGTTGAATGTACAAAAAATAGACTAGGGCAGGACATAAACCTGCGACCTCCGGATTTAAGTGCCAGCGCTCGACCAACTGAGCTATCTAGCCCTCTGTTGGCTGTCTCCCTATTTTGTCAAAATCTTTGTTCAGGGGTGCCAGTCAGAAGCCATTCAACCTGCAACTGTCGTATAGCCAGGGATCACACCCACGCTGGAAAGCAGCAGCACAGGGCTTGATAGCTCAGTTAGTAGAGTGCTGACACGTTAGTTTAGTCGGGAGATCGCAGGTTTAAGTCCTGCTTTTGTTAAAGTACTTATATAATTGTTTCTTCATGCGAATAAACCCTTCCAGCCACTTCACACCAATTCCCCGTCCGGCCCCAGTTATCACCTACCTCATATCTCTCAGTGTCTGTGCCTTAGCAATGCACTGCTCCGCTGTGTAGTCAATCTCAGCCTCAGTGGTGAACCGTCCAATACCAAACCTAGGGGGTAGAAGTACCCAACAGTACAAAAGAGGTCAATATGAGGTCAACTTAGGAGAAAACTGCAACAACCTGTCTATTTTGGTCCCAACATGTAATTACACAATAATCATATGCGTAGGCCTACACTGAAAAGACCGATTAGAATTTAAATAAATTACCAGAAAATGCAAACTGACAGCAATTGTACAGGGTGAACGACATTAAATACTTTTCTTGTACAAGACCATTTACCAGTTAAGCCAGGCTATTTTGGTAATGTTTGAGGGTTCGAAACTGACTGATCTATACATACATGTGCACTGTATGTATAACCTATGGGCATGTCAAAAGTTTGCTCTAGGGGCAACAGACATGTGTACATTCTAAAGCCCTTTTTGATCTCACAGATTCATCGTTGGCTCTGGCTTACAGGTAGACTCAGTCTGCCTGTTTGAAGCTCCCTATTGCCAAAGCCAATGCTGTGATTTAGAAAAGGGCCTACAAATCTGAACCCAATATGGCTGACAGGAGCTGCACGGGGTTGAATGTGAACAGTTAAAAACAAAGTTGCAAAAATGATATCCAATCAAAGTCAAAGTTAACACAAGAGCACAGGACTGAACAGGTTGGGTTTGTTGGGTTCTGCTTTTGTTGTTCTATCGTTCCCTTTTCTAAAGAATTCCCCTTTGGGATCCAAGTTGAACAAAGACAACTCTTTGGGGTAGCTTTGTTCCATTGTGTAAAAGACTCATAAGGGCCTGTGCATAAACCTGTTTTTGAATATGTACAACTTGTTCATTATTATACAGTCACAGTGTTGGCTATAACAGAAAAAGATTTAGGAAGAAAACAAAACAATACAGAAAGTTCCATGAGCTCAGTCCCTTATGATAACTCAAATTCAATACATAAAATGTATTCATTTTCAATGGATAACTCCATTTCAATACAATATCAATGTCATATTGAAGTACATAACTCAATTTCAATACATTGTTCGTGTCATATTGAAGTACATAACTCAATTTCAATACAATGATATATTCATTTCATAAAGAAGTACATGTAATAATGAGCACAGAATCATATAGAGTTAGGAGCAGGTGATTTGACAAAATAGAATTTGCAGTGGCATAAATGCAAACAATAGTTAATGGTGAACTGTTTTGACCTGAGCAGAGTCTTTCTCATAAGGCTCAATGACAACACAACACACATAAACAGGTACACTAGAGCACCAGCAAGAGGAAAGAAATTAAAAGCAAGTCATTCGTTAAACAGATGGTGTAATTAATTAGACAAGTCAAATCAAGCAATACATTATAATAATACAACATAGAGGTACTTGGCATCAATGACATGAAACAATAGAAAAGTTTAGACAGTCATCGCACAGCTAATTCAATTAAAGCACAAACAAAAGAATCCGATGAAGACACATTGCTGTATTACTTAAAAAAAGAACTTGCAATTTAACAACAGACATGGTAATTATCCATTGTTATAAAAGAGGAATATAAAGCAATACAAGTATTAAATACTAGAAGAACATGTGTGTTTGGGAGATTGAACTTTTTTTGCAAGAGTTTATCAAGCAACTTTAGTGGGGCTTAGAATTTTCTTACGTGACAGTGCACACTTCAAAGGAGAGACTGCAGAATCAAGGTGTGTTCATCACGTTCCTGGGAAAATGATGTGCATGCCAAATTGTTGAATAGTGTGGATGCAATATCAATGATGAACCCCAAGGGGAAGGGTTATTTTCATTCAATGAATGTTGGCAAGGAATACCGTGGTGACTCTCAATTACAGAGTGCCAGGAAAAGACTGCAACAATTTCATCGGTCCAACAAAGAGTTGGAAACTGAGACCTTACCTGATAGAAGAATGTGCAAGATCTTCCTCCGCCCCTATGGCCCTGAGGACATACGAGGGCTCCAACGACGCCGAAGTGCAAGCACTGCCAGACGACAGGGCAATGTTCTTCAGAGCCATGAGGAGCGATTCCCCCTCGATGTAAGCGAAGGAGAGGTTCACACAGCCTGGGTATCTCTGTGTTGAGTCGCCATTTTGAATGACGTCTTTCAGGCTGCCATTGATCTTACTGATGAGACGGTCTGCCAGTGCCGAGATGCGAGCATGATCGTACTATGATTTGAAAATTATACTACTATTAATATAAGACAAGTTTATGAAAACAAAAACAAAGATTAACTTAGTCCTGATGCTTGCAATGAGCCAGAAACAAAGTCAAGATCACTTCTCTTGCTGAAAGAGTATTCTGGATTTATACCCATGCGCTAGTCATAACTTGCTAAAAAGTACTACTACTCTTGGTATTATTACCCAAGGAGTTGACCATTCAGCTGAAAAGATTCAACTGCGCAGGTCTGTGTATGGTGGCGCAGCTGTGACACAAAACAAACTGTGTACATGTGTACTGTGTAGATGCATTCACCACATGATATCATATTGCAGGCTGGCATAGTTTATCTATCATCAAATACCACAGTGGATGATAGTTAATGGTCAGACAGTAGGCGGGTTAACTATATACTGTGTCATAATTCACAACAAGATGTCATGTTGCAGGCTGGCATAATGTCCATCATTTATAAATACCTGGGACAGTTTATCCATTCTGGTTGGTCAAGACGACATCACATGGTCATGTTTGAATGTGTGATGTAAACACAGTGAGGAGTGTTTAAACATGGCCTGAGGAAATTGAGTCAAAAGAGGGCGCCACCAGATGATTGCACGGAACGCGCACAATTCACAGCCCAATTTAAGTTGGTAGGTCGCATATTTGGCTCATGCAAGTTTGAAACTTGCGTCCCAAAGTTTAAAACTAAAGCACGCAAGTTCAAAACTTACACTAGGAGCTAGTTTGCCCTCAACATTCAATAGAGGGTTGAGGCGAGGTGAAGCTTAACTGTCAGATTTGATCTCAACTTTTCAAGGTTTCGGATGGGGTCTTTAACGGAAGGGTATTTATGAATGGGAATAAAAGAGTGATGACTCAATTTTAAACAATTGTTTAAAACCTTACAGGGTCATGGCCGTGTGATAAAGGACTTGGCTACCTTGTAAGTCAAAATGTTAGTACGGTAGGTTTGTATACTTCTTGAAAACAAATTGCTTCAAGTAAGATCAAGCCCCTCAGAAGCAGTTATCCCAGCTTCTGTTCAAAGCCATTCTCACCTCCATTTCATTCTGAGATATTTCACATGCCTCCCCTAGGCCCACAATGAGAGGTGCGGGGAGAGTTCCACTGCGCATCCCTCGCTCCTGACCTCCACCACTCTGGAGTGCTTCAATGCGGACGCGAGGTCGACGCCGGACGTACAACGCACCAATACCTATCAAAGCAAAAGTATTACCACACTATTAAAGAGCTACTGCATTTATATATGTCATATGCCAGGCATTGTGCCTGTGACCTTGAGCAACCATAGCCCAATTCCACAGAGCTGTTTAAACAGAAAACTGTGCCTAAACAATGTTTATCAAGCAAAAATAATCAGGATACCAGTCATGAATGTGCGAGTGAAATGGTACTTTGGCTGGTAACCATAATCTGATAAGCATAATTTTGTTGTGCTCAGCTACTTGTTGTGCTTACGCAGCTGTATGAAATCGGGCCGAGGTGTAAGAAACCGTGTCCACGCTGTAAGCCAGTAGTGTCTAGGATTCAAATAAAACCTGTGCACCTGTAGATTCTACTCCTTCATTCTATTTAGACAAGATGTCCGAGATACCTTCAACGTGTGTTGGAGTTATTACTTTAAACTTAAATCCTCAACATTTAATTCCATAAAGAGAAATGAAGAAGATTAAACTGAAAATCATGAAAGTGCAGAGACATTGCCCATCATTCTTGTCAGCGTTCAACATTGTATAGAACAGCTATGTAACATAACATAACATAACAATTAAAATTTATAAGGCACTATTCCATCAAGATC
>CM021529.1:11534646-11570580 GCA_010994315.2 Pisaster ochraceus
ACAACATGATGGAGAGTATCCTTATCAAGGTACCGTTTGATTCTCCTTATGTTACGTAATTCAAAATTGGTCGATTAGCAGAGGCTAGAAACTTGCTTGCTCATTGTCATGTGTACATGCTTTCTGGGCATTCAGGTTAGCTGAAGAGGTTTCCTCCCTGCCTATCACCTCTGTAGACCCCAGTTCTCACTCTGCTTCGAGTCGAAGCCTTGCATGTGGATTGGGATTTTAGTCCCAACCAGATTTTAAATCAAAAATAATATTTGGTTGTTATAGATAAGAGGGCTTTACAACATTATTTTGCCTGTTCAAGGGGCATACCTTAAGACCATTCCCCAAACTTTCTCCATCCTCTGAGGAGCATTTACATATCTGATGCTCGGAGGTGCCTGGAAGCTCAATATTGACCTTTTCATCACGAGACTTACACAGTCTATAAGGAACAATGCTAATACTGTACAAATCCTTACCTTTTGGGGCATATATTTTGTGTCCACTGATGGACATGAGATCTATGTTCATGGTATTGACGTCTACAGGGATCTTGCCGACTGCCTGGGCTGCGTCTGTATGTAGAAAGATCTTATTGGCGCGACAGAGTGCTCCGATCTCTGCTATGGGTTGTTTGACTCCTATCTCATTATTAACCATCATGACACTTGTCAGTACTGTGTCTGGACGTATTGCTTCTTCAAAAACCTACAAATAAAAGCAATGGACCATTACAGGGCTGAATATCAGCAAACGTGAATGAGCGTTCACAAAGCTCGGTATTCAAATGGCTACAACTTCTATTTCATGCAATATGTAACAAGCAGTTGAACTCAATGACAATAGAACATCTTTGGAGCCATCCAGAATATTTAATGTATAAAAATGTCACTCTTTTTTCTATTCTATTTTGACAATCCCAACCCAATTTAGATGTTTAAAAAAAATGTCATTACTATTATTACTATGGTTTATTTAAAAAATAACTGCTCAAGGCAGCCGGTCCACTGAATCAAAAAACAGTTTACATAAACAGATATATCAAATAAATATACTGAGTAATAAACAACAAGGGAAACTGACTGGGTAACCGAACAAGATATTGACTAATAGGGAGACCACCAACATAGGGCTGATGAGCTCGTTAATCCGGAGGTTGTTGGTTCAAGTCCTGCTCCATTCAATTTGTTTTGTTCAAACCCAAATACTACTGTACAGATAAAAGTATTGATCCTTGAATATCGACAGACTATTATAAATGCTATACACTGAAGGACACAGTAATGCCTCTAAGTCAAATGCAGCAGTTAATATGGATCAATGGTCTCCCAGCTCAGGGTTTTTCAACGGCTATTCCTGGCTTCTAGCTTGCGATTTTGTAGTTGAAAAAGTTAGAGAACATGCAAGCCATTTCCCCATCATGCACAGAGGTGGAGTATCGGAACCAGGTTGATCGATAACATGGTTGACAAATGGAATAGCACATACATGACATGAACATCTACAAGAGTCCGCTGGGTATTTTTACATTTCCTTGAATTTGTTGCCACTAACTGACAACTTAATTGAAAGTTTCATCTTGTTTTCCTTTTTTTTAACCAAACCACCCAGTATTTTGAAAATTTGTAAACAAAATGATTATTCAGAATGGCCTCTTACCTATCAAATAATCTACTGTTTATTGAATCTTGAAAATAAACACGAACTATTGAAATATTTGTCTTGCTAAAAAGTCAACACTAGAGAAACTTGAAAACAATAATAGCACAGATTATAGGTTTAACCATTTTAACAGAGGCGGGGCCCCCTTCTTCATGATTCATGACTGAGGTTGAATTAGATTTTTTCAAAGCTTGAAATCAGGCACACAATAACAGTTGGAGCAACATTTATAAACGGAATATTCTGATGAGGATGTATTATACGAGAGAGTTTTAGGCAATCGGCAGAAAGGATATGGAGGAGATTTGCAAAAAGCAGAGCCTGTCCTCTGCAAGCTTCCTCTTTTGGAAAAGTCAACAAACACAAAAATACCCCCAAGACAAAGCAACAATAAATAATAAGTAAACATATAAAAAAACAAACAAGCAAACAAACACATGAATAAGTAAATTAATACAAATAAATAAATAAATCGCACAATAAATAAATAAAATAAGCACATTCAGACATGACATCCAACCAATGAAAATTTCTTCATATTTGGAGGGTCAAGAAAACAAAGAAAAAATAGTTCTTTTTGGTCACATATTTTGTGTACATTCATATTCATATGTTGTGTATTTTGATTGCGGTAACAAACAACTAACAGATTTGGGGGTCACTTTTCGGTGTGGTCAAACTTCAAACTTAAATATTTCTCACAACGGTTCGTATTTCTATCTTAAATGAAGTAGTTAATCCTTTAGCATTTAGGATCAGAACTTATGTGTTTACTGTTTAATTAAACAAGTTCAGTCTACTTCCTTTGATGATCGACAAGTTTAAACACAACAATGCCACAAAGACATGTAGTTTGTGGGATATCTGCTTCATGTGAACCATGACTGGCCACTTGTTCACAGTTATTCACTTCATGTATATTTACCTTCAGGTCTAGAATGCCGTTTGTTTGTACAGGAAGGTACGTCACCTCAAAGCCTTCAGCCTCAAGAGCCCGACAGGAATCCAAGACGCACTTATGCTCCTAGAGATTTAGACAACACATTATCAACAACAGGACAGTAAAAAGGTAGGGATGGAACTTTAAGCATGTGGTGTGACATCTGATCAGTAAAGTGTGGGTTCGAGTCCCGGTCATGGCACTTATGTCCTTGAACAAGATATTTTACCATAGTTGTTTTGTCCTTCAGATGAAACAGTAAGCCGTACGCTCCATGTACTAGGATTGGTAGTGCATGTAAAAGAACCCTGAACACTCTATATGGAAGAGTAGGGGATAACCCCGGTGTTTCTGGTTCACTAGGAAGCACCCTTGTTACCAGGTTTCCTCAGGCTTGCAAGCTAAAGTGATTAAGTTTATATATGAGGCATCCTTGGTTTCGCTACCAGAAATATATAATAACAACAACATTGGTAATTGTTAAAGACAGAGGCCTAAGTTCATATTTGTAGAGCTGCTTTAAAAAGCAAAAAACTATTGCTGAACAATTTCCTGCTGAGCAAAATTGAGCAGGATACCAGTCACAGATAGTTCATGTGAAATGCATGCAAATATTTTTGCTCAGCAGATATTGTTTAAGCATTATTTTCTGCTTAAGCAGCTCTATGAAATTGGGCTATGTTTAGGTGTTGAGAGGCTACTTGGTTCAATTTGCTGTCACTGCCAGCAACACCATACCAGCCCCCTTCTCTTCCTACTAAGTGTTCAGGGTTCTATAAGCATTTCGCGGCACAAGGAATCTCCAGCAAGTCCTATTCGAACTTCGAAGACCGTTAAGTGTCCTACTCAAGGACAGAAGTGACACTACCAGGACACAAACACATTCTGGCCAAACCAGAACTTGAGTCAAGCACAGTAGACCGCTCGGCCTTGACTCTCTATAATAAAAACAGTAACTTCACTTTACCACTTAAAGATGGATATGAACGGTGTATTCCAAGCAACAAGAATCATTTAGCCTTCTTAACAATGTATGTACGAACCATTTTTAGCAAAACAAAATTAATATTGGAAGTTTGAAATGATAAAAAATTTGAGAATAAAAACGACTCTTACGTGACGAATTTCCGCGGTTTTTCAAAGAAGTTTCAGCATATTGACCGCTGGCGGCGCTGTGTGAAAAAGCTGATTGTATGATACCCATGGAGACTACCTGAACATTGCACTTTGACCCGTACGTATAGCGTATGCTGTCTGCTGTTTTTTATAAAATAGTGAGGCTAGACTGCATGTCTTTTTATCGACAGAGATACTTCTATTGAGGAAAAATGCCAAAATCGTGTATTATTTATCTCTAGAGTCTCAGTCCACGGACCCGTATGCATCGTATACACCTCACGGCATACGTTGTATACATACTACTAATGTATATACGGAGGGGCGCAGGGTCCAGTCTCGATCCACGGCTGTACGCCATCAAAACTGGTGAAATGTTTTATTCATGATATGTAAATGAAGTGATGACGACATGCTCATTTCGCGAAACGGCCGCTGCCATGCAGCAGATTCACGTCAAATTATTGTCTTTTTAAAAACATGTCTGAAATTTTGAAACTTTGTGTAAGTGAAACTAAGGTCTTTATTACACTCCAACAAACATGAATTTAAACATGCAGCGTATTTGATTATCTCGCTCATATCCATCTTTAAATTAGTCAATGCACAAATACCCAACTTTTAAACTGAAAACTGAATTGATTCATCTCAGAAGATACTTACTGTCTGAGTAGTGATGATGTGTTTCTTACGGGACTTGTAGAATCTGGAGACACCCTACAAGATATGAAAACATTCAACAAGTCATTAACGTTAATCATTAACACCAATTATACATTTTTGTAATACAGGCAATCTACAAACATGTATGCAATGTCCACCAAGATGCTGGGGGGAAAAAGTAAGTAAAGTACATGTAGGACATGTAGGAAGTAAAGTTTACTGAGTAAACTTGTGGGTACAACCAAGTGTAGGAGCGTTGGTCTAAAAGGTTTTGAACAAGATTTGAAGATACTTTGCTTATCTTAGGGAGAAGTTCTCTTCATTCTCCTGAAGATGAGCAGTGACTGTTTGAAATGTCGAGACCACAACAGAAACTCTTAGGAGAGCCACTACATGTACTCCTCCCAAAGAGATTTCCACATGGTTGTACCCCAAGTTTACAAGAAACAGTCACTTCCTATTATCCACACCATGATGCAAAGCATCAAACCTCAATAAGTGAAAGTACAATACAAAGTGCATTGTACATGAATGATGCTTTGGTTAAACAAGTCATGCCTGCTTTATTAGACAAAAGGATGTCATTTGAAAATGGAAAAGTTTATATCTCTGGGCAAGGTGAGTGGGTGGGTGGGATTGATATCGCATGTATTTTTATTTATACTTTTCACACCAGGAAAAGGAATCTCATGTACTTTTTAACATGACTAATAAATGAACTATTGAACTATTGAACTATTGAACTATATATGTACATACCTTTACAGAGATATTGTTGGATTCAGTTGCACCGCTTGTGAAGATGATCTCTCTTGTATCTGCTCCAATCAGACGAGCAACTTGCTGTGCAACCAACAAATAAGAACAGTTTGAGAAACTGGACAGAAGAGATTTGGACTAGTTTATTCCCAAGGCATGGGCTATCATATCGACTTTTGGCAAAACTAAAACAAATTATCCTCCCCAAAGTTGTAAATACATAACATTTGCATGTTCTCCACAACAACTCCATGCAGTTGTACTTAAAAGTATGGGCTTTTAGCCCTAAGACTTGTAATAAAACTTGTCCTGGCTCTCAAAGTATGTTTTAGAGCCATCATCAAAGTGTTTTGCATTAATTTGTTAAAGCATGTTCCTGTGCAAAGATGGAGTATGAAACAGGCCTGATGATTTGTTCTTCAAAGGGCAAGGGCACCTACATGTATATGCATTCTCTCCTTTGTCATGTTTGTAAAGGGCACCTCTATGAGGAAATGATACATTTCTTTTGCCATTGCTTCCATGAAGCATCAGGCCTGGAGTAACTACATATCACATTCAATAGATGTTAAATTTACATCAAAGATGAAGAATTACCATTTGTGTTTTACCCATACACCGATCTGTATAAAGCAGGTACTCTCTCGAGTCCTGTGAAATGAAAAACACAGGCTAGCTACCTCGTTCCCAGCTTGCCTTGCTAGCTCATAACCCCTGGAATTGTTTCATTAAAATGTGCCAGAATCATGTATGGTTGCCCGCAAAAGAGGCATCAAGTCAAAGAGCATCTGGTCACCTCTCATTCTTCTTTGATTTTGTGATGTCTAACTCTATGCAGTTTAGGGTGACTGTGTAATAAAAACATGATTCATTTAAAATGGAATCGCATCAAAATACATCCTACAAGCGCCATACAAACGCTCGAAAGTTTTTAACAAGCGTGCAACGCAGAGTAGTCACTCTTGGTAGCCAATCAGTGCTGTTTTTCAGTACATCCCTATGAGGGGTTAGTGACGGGAGGTATTGATATGGCGTGCTGCCCATGGTAGTGAGGTTGACAGGCCAGTAATACACTGTATGCCTGTGGAATTTATCACAGGACTCTCAAAACTCAAAAGTATGGGGTATAGAAGTTATTCATAGATGTTTTCAAATTGCATCCAGGATAAAGAATATTATTGTCTTTTACCCATGCAATGATGTGTGTAAAGCACTGTATACTTTGTACTTTATACTCAGTACCCGCTGCCAAAATAATGCAACAGACGGCTAAACCGCTGGTACAGGCAACCATTGGTGAGTTCAGCAAACTGTGTGAAGAAACTTCCCGCCTCCAAGAGTATGGACTATAAATAGACTGGTCTACTACTGTTCTTTTCGCGCCAGCGGGAAGTTTCTGGCTTTGAGCCAAGAGATGCACAGTTGCTTTGTGTTGTACATAATAGTTGTGTTAGACAGACCAAATGCTGGGTTCAATGAGTGAGCATAGAATTTAAGTTGTTGTTCTTGGAGAGTAAATAAATCAGTGTGTTTCAGATTGAACTGAACTGAGTTTTCTGTCTGCGTTGGCTGCAAACAAACACGGACCCGTTGGCAGTACGTTACAATAAATATTACAAATTGGACTGCCTCTAGCTACTGGGCAATCTTGGTGGTCTAGTGGTAAGACATCTGGGCCCAATTTCATGGCTCTGCTTACCGCAGAATTCTGCGCTTACGATCACCATTCTTTGCTTACAGAGCAAGTGCTGAATTTCTACGCTAGCTGTGTAAGCGAAGAATACCTAGTAACGTGGAGTATGCAGGGGCACAAACAAAAATTCCCTGTTAACATGATAAATAGGCTTGAAGTACTATTGTAAGCGTGGAATTCCCTGCTTCCGTAAGCGACAATTCTTAGCTTATGGCAAGCAGAGCCATAATATTGGGCCCTGCTCTAAAATGGCAAACTGGCAAGGGTCAAGGGTTTCAAATCCCACCCGAGTAATATGCCTGTGGATTTTGTTGTCAGGACTCGGGAAGGTACGGTGCTTAACACATATTGGGTAAAACCAAATAATGGACCTTTATTGTGCTGACACCATCTTTGTCAAGTACCCTGTGTGCATTATCAAGAATGCATCCCGATTCAAATCTGAAAAATAAATGGACCAGACTTTATATTGCCCTTCCAGCCTCACTCTGGTACAATGATTTAAATAAGAGTAAAACAAGATGGACGCCCCATAATAAAGGTCTAAACACTGCTTAACACACATCGGTGTATGGGTACAGTACATGACACAAAATTTATAACAATCAAATTCAACAATGGGTGGTTTTGTGTCAATTTGTTTATGATCATGATACTCACAGCCCTGGCTTTCTCTACAGCCTCCTCACACTCCCAGCCGTAGGAGTGGGTCCTCGAGTGTGGGTTCCCAAAGTATGCCAGCGAGTATGGCATCATCGCATCAAGAACACGGGGATCCTTCAAGAAAAGACCCGGGCACATTACAAATCAAATTTTTACCATGAGATCAGAGCATGCCTCAATGCTTTGGGTTTTGGAAGAGAACAAAAACTAAAACTATTTCGCACAATTTTTTTTTATAATCACATCATTTGTTCCAGACAAATTTCATAACAATGTAAACACCATGTTGCCCCATGTAACCTTTGTTTACAACAAGAGTGACCTTGTGCATTCTAGGGCATTTCCTGGCAGGCAGGATACTACACTGGTAATAGACCCCTTGCACAACGCGCAGAGTACTCACATGTGCCTATCCTGGGTGTCATTTTGGGTGTCAAAATCGTATACAAACGTGCACAAAAGAGAGTTGACACCCAAAATTACGCGCATTGTTCGGAGGTGCGTTGTGCGTTCTGTAAGGGGTCTATATAAATCAATAGACCGCCTTTGCATAACGCGAAACGCTACAGGTACGCTGAGGTCACGCGCACGTTTTTCGCACAGAGAACAGCTATCGTCCAATGATCTGCCTCCTTTTTGAGAGTGTGACGTCATATGCAATTTGGGTCTATATGGGAAGTTTTATATTTCGCATCATAACTTCAACATAAATTCAAAAGATAAAAATAACTTTGAAATAAAAAAAAAGCTTTGAGATGCGCCCCCTTTCATGTAGGCCTACTTGTCAAAATCAGACAATTGGGTGCGATCTCCATAAAGTACATCAGAGTTAATGTTTTCTTCCACAAATCATGCCTGCAGGCATGGCAGGAAGTCCAGGCTCTGTAGCTCATTTGTAAACATGTGATGTCAGAGGATTACATGTTCTAATACAAAAACAATTGTCCTCAATGCGTGATGGGCGAGAAGGGCTCTAAATTTATGTGCAAGCTGTGTCAGCGAAGATTGATTCGTAACGTAATATGTACGCACTCGCAACGAGCAAAAGTTCATTGCTAACCTGTGAAATATGCTTCAACTAACCAGTTTTTCTGCTTACTGTGTCAATAGACGGTGCAAGTGTCAAGCATATTAAATTGGGCACTGCTAAAGCATGTGAGTTTGTTTCCATCAAGCATTAAAGCAATGTACGTGGGAAAAAAATGCTTCACGACTATTAAGCAGAGCTGTGAAAATTGGAAGAGGTTCGAATTGCTGGGAACAAAATAAATGAGCAACATGGAATTGCAGCTCGAGTGTGTGATTGTTATCACAGTTCAGCCAACATACTGTCATGAGGCTTGACACTGCTTGAAGGAAAGCAACCCTGAGCTACATGTGTATGTTGCATTTATACAGGGAATCTGACATTCAATGAACATTCCATACATGTATGTGCTAAGAGTCAACCTGTAAAATGACTATTGAACCTGCAATGGATTTGTCTTTTTAGGCGTGTGTAAATGAAACTCACCAAAGGAGTAGTTGACTGTGCGTCCATGTAGAGTGCCCTCCCGGGAGAGGGTTCCTCTGTGTCTGTCACCATCTCTAAGAAAGAGGAACAAAAACAGTTTGTTTATTGCCAATTGTATCATGCCACCATCTTACCAGTAAATTAAGGTTTAATAAAAACCACACCTAAGTGGTAGTGAGGCTGACAAAACTGCATTGTCAGATTTTCAGATGTCAATCATTTTGGATATAATGTCATAATTTTCAACAGATCCTTTTTAAAGATTTGAACCGCTGGTTATCATGGACCAGTGTACCATTTATTACAGGTGGAAACGGCCATATTTGTTACCAAAAGGCGACGATTCTGAATAATGGTGAGAAGCTATCTTTGTTTGCAATTTTACAAAGCACCGTGGATCCCATCACTCTGTGCAATAATTCTGATATTATTGGGGCCCAATGTACGGCTCTAGACCCAGTAACTGGGGCACGGTACTCCTTAAATTGTTTTTTTTACATCTACCATCGTACTAGCGCCCCAAATAAGTTCTTACATGTACTTTTACAACGCATTTGTCAATTTGCTATGATTTTCCGAGCACACATCCACAAACCCATTGATGGAAACAGTCCAAGGGCAGAGTCTGAGCAAGGGCAGAAGGAAACTAACATTCGTAGATCAGCTGAAGAAGGACGCAATACAACAAGAAACAACTGAGCTTAAGACGCTGATGCTGGACCGGGATGCGTGGAAGACGACCATCAGAGTTGCTCGAGAAGGCGTCGGCTGAAGACAACCTCTCGCTCAACTACTACATCCACAAAAAAAGCCCCAAAATGACAAAAGACCAGACCAGACCAAAAAGCTCAAAAATCGCCTACTGGACTCTCAATACGCCAAAGATGCAACATCAGACATTTAATTGTACTCCGGATCATTTTTAGTGCTCCAAATCGATGATTTTCAAGTACACATTGGAGAAATGATGTCATTAAGCCTTCTCTTTGTGCTATCACTGGTGCCCGGCTGTCACAGTCAGTGTGTATATCGTACGTACCAGTCAAGTTGATGTAAATCAACGACTGTTTTAAAGCAAACTGGTTAAAGGCGCTGCAGGGAGTGCACACATTCAACCATGAGCAATGTAACTTCTGCAGGGTACATGTAGGTTATTTGAAAGAATGGTCAAATTACAAAAAATGTTCTCACGATTGATTGTGCACAGTTGCTGCAGCGCCTGTAAGTGTAACCAGTGTGCCGTTAAACAATTGTTGATTTACATCCACCACTGAATGACTGATACACAGTCACACACCGACCGTGACGGCAGGGCACCGGCGATAGCCCTATGAGAAGGCCAGACTTACATTGAAATCGATGTGCAGGTGTGGACTTGGAGCACAACAAATTATCCTTGAGTACAATTATCAATGGGCTAAGTGATGTTGCATCTTTGACATGTTTGACGTCTTGAGAATCTAGTGTAGGCAATTTTTTTGCTATTTTGTTTGGTCTTTTTGTCATTTTGTGGAACTATTTTTGTCTGGGTGTTCAGAAAATTGACAATTGCGCGGTAAGAGTGAGTATGTTCCGTCCCAACTTGACAATTGTCCCAACTATACATGTAGTTGGGACTGGTCCCAACTTGAGTGTTAAAGTTGGGACGTCCCAACTTGAGTGTTAAAGTTGGGACGTCCCAACTATAGTTGGGATCGATCAGCGTGGGTTGCTGGGTGTGACACGAAACTGGGTCTCGGCTCATGTCTAAACTGATGATGGCCCTTCTCTTGGAAAACCAAAATTCCAATTAAATTAAAATATTTTCAAGTACTAGAATAACGGTCTTAATAACTTCATGCTTGTTTTAAGTTTATTCGTGGACGGCGGTGCTCTGTGTTTACTGCAAACCCAACTATAGTTGGGACGCCCCAACTTTAAAGCTCAAGTTTGGACCGGTCCCAACTAAGTATAGTTGGGACGACTGTCATTAGTCAAGTTGGGGCGGAACAAGTACTTATCCAGGGCGCTAGTAGAGTAGTACTAGATAGTACTCCTACGTACTTGTACGCCTACTCTTGTCCTAGATAGAACTGTGAGGTTTGTTCCACCATCGTCTCCACGAATAGTATATTGTATTTGTAGTCTCTCAGTCTCAGTCTGGTGGTAGGGTTTGTTGAGACGATAGCAAAACAAACCTCATACAGAGTTCTAGCAGCAGTAGGCATGGTAGGGCGCTAGTAAATAGTATATGACCAAAGCAGTCCAGCACCCCAGTTACGTTTCTTACTGGGTCTCGTAGTACAGCTCTGGATATGGCTGTTAATACAGTAGTGCAGCACTGCTACTTTTTTGCTATTTACTAGTCATGTTGTTAGTTAGTGCTATTTTTTGCTGGCAAATGAAAATTAATTTTAAAATAGAAAAACAAAAGTTTACATTTTCTTGAAAATCTGTGGAAGGAAATACTAAATAGCCAAGATTAATTAAAAACCGTTGAAGAAGTGTGGTAAAAAAACCACACACATTTTGCGGGGCCAATGGCTAAGTAAGATAAGGGGGAAAATTTTCCGCGTATGGCCATTTCAATTTGCACACACACATGGCTGGCCTAAACTGTGTTGTTACACTCAGTCAACATGGTCAACTCAATGTCATGTTAAATTTACCCTGCACTGCAACTCCTCCAGCAGGCGAAGCCTGCTGCAAAAGGTATCGCCTTGAAGCACCAGCGACATTTCGTACAGCTCCCAAGGAGCTTCGGCAAAATGCTGGTAACATAACTTCTTATTGTTGTAGTGTTTGACTGTTTGGAATTGTACTGAAATGTCGAAGTCGTCTAAGGCGTTTATGCAACTTCAGAACGACGACATCAACACAAATTACGCCCTCACGTGGCGTAGTTTAAACAAAACGTTTTAGAAAGAAGAGGGCGCACTTCCTCGTAAATTGTTATGTTTCGGAAAGATAATGTGCTGATTCTGTAAGAAAAACGAAAATAAAACATTTTCTGATGTAACTAGTGACCAAGAAACTACAGCATGACTGGTGGCCTGAGGACGATTGTAGAAACTGTTTCTATTGGGATGAGTAAGAACCCTTGCAATCTTTCTAACGTTTGGATGGCAAATATTTCCCAGAATGTCCGGTATTTGGGAGGCGTGTCGGGGCCAAAATCACACCGGTTATATTCGCTCACGCACGGCCGAAGAACCAGCGGGCGCCGGGTGAATACCTTAGCCACTCGTGAGAGATACATCCACAAGGCACACAGTGTTAAGCAAGACGTCGGCTTCTCAAGTGATTTTGGAACAATTAGCAAATCATGGCAAGCCAAACCTTCCCATTTGAGTAAGCCGTCTACCGGCATGTTTTCTTTAGAGCCCAAACCATTTGTTCACAATTTCAACAGTAACACTAAAACAATGGGTGTCAGCATCAGTCAGCCTCGCCGTTTCTTTCAGACAACTTCGTCATGCAGCTGGTATGGTCATTTATCAGTTTCACCAGAACAAGTTAGTAAGATTCTAAACCGACACGAATTTGGCATCAATTTCGAGAAGGACGATTTCCCTGTGCAATCATTTATGAGTAATCAAGTTGCATCAAACAATCCTCTGGAGGATCGTAGAGCTGCTGCTAAGTGTACGTTAACCAACGCAATGCTTTTTGGTGTATTCGACGGCCACCATGGACCGGCCTGTGCACAGGTCATTAGCGAGCGTCTCTTTAATTACATAGCCGCGGAAGTTCTCCCATATGACAATCTGCAGCATGCAAACCGCATGTTTTCTACCGGTGAACTCACAGAGCTAGTGGATTTCTATGAACATCCCAACGATTACATCTCCCATGACCGGCAGCAGTTGTTCAAAAATAGCCTCGCCCAGTACCTGAAGGACAACATTTCTATTGACTACCAAGGAGAGGATGACTTAACCAACATCTTAATGATTGCGTTTGATCGACTTGACAAGGACTTGTCAATAGAAGCATTGAGAACCACCAACGGGGAGTTTAATGATGAAGGACTGCATCGAGTCTTCTCTGGTGCTTGCGCTTGCATCGCTTACGTTGAAGGTGATAACTTGTATGTTGCTAATGCTGGAGATTGCCAAGCTGTCCTCGGCAGGCAGAAAGAAGACAATGTATGGAGTGCTACTTCAATGTCCTTCGAGCACAATGCACAGAACTCTGATGAAGTAAGAAGGATACGCTCATCCCACCCACTCAACGAATCATCCACTGTAATCAAGAATGGTCGGCTTCTGTCAGAACTTGCACCTTTACGAGCATTCGGAGATGTTCGCTACAAATGGAGTCGTACCATCCAACATCAGGTCCTTAACCCCTGGTTTGGAACCAACGTCATCCCCAAGAACTACCACACCCCACCTTACTTGATTGCCACACCCGAGGTCATCCATCACCAGCTGACGCCGTCCGATAAATTCCTTATTCTTGCTACGGATGGATTGTGGGATTGCATGACTCCAGAGAAGGCCGTCAACCTTGTAGGCGACTTCCTCCTGATGAGTGATAGGGTGGGAAGCTTCCAGCCAAAATCTGAGGGAATATCTCTGCAACACCTTCATCAAACTCTAGCAAGGCGCAAGGCAGCGTTATGGCCTGTGGATACTAATGTTGCAACGCATTTGATTCGTTATGCCTTGGGTGGTGTGCATAATCGTTTTGATCACAATAGGCTAGCCAATACCCTCAGTCTACCGGACAACGTGGTCAGACAATATCGAGATGACATCACAGTTACTGTTGTTTTCTTTAACTGAATTTTAACCACAGACCGATTCCAGCTCTGCCCTTTTAAAACGTACTTAACCAATCACAATTCTGTACGCAAGATAAAAGTCTGTTGAATTTCCATTACAATGTAAAAACAATTTAGTGTTAGTCAACACATGCTACCCGTGTGAACATTAATACAGAGTTACAGACCTGTCTTTTATGTTCACATTAGTACATAGCATAAATAATTGCATCTTGCTTTACATTTAACATACATTTGCCATGGTGGGTGGGACACGGTGGAGCAGTCTTACATTGTATTTTGATAGTAGGCCCTATAGGCGCACAAGTTTTTATTGGAATCGTGTCAACTTTTTCTTAGCTGTTATTTGTTTCCCTGTTTTTTCATTTTTACATGTAGGTTCATTGGAATCTGTCCATTTGTTTTGCATCCAGTGAGCGAAATAGCAAGTACTCATGCCCAACACTTTATGGAACAAAGTTTCAACATCTGAAAGCTCTTGAGTTTTGATTTTTAGAACATGCAGCTCATGTAGAATCTAAAACAAAATGATTTGCTTATACTCCTACAATGTAGCTAAACTTTGGGGGTGTGTATTTACAATGTATTGATTTGGTTTCTAAGAAATAACATTCTTTGTTGGTTTTGACTGTAATTTAAGAAAATATTTCCTGGACCAGAAATATTTAATTAAGACCTGAACAGCCCTGATGCTTTCGTTTTAGAAAGGGCAAGGACATGAAGGCGTTTTCTCTTTTGTAAAGGGTGCCAGAATAATTTCTTTCTGTTTTTATATTAATATTTGCTTTACTTTAAGGAAGGTGATTTTAATTGATTTAGCTTAAATTGTAGGTACAATTTCTTAAAAGTAGGCCTATTTGTGTTTGGCAAACACAGATTGCATGGGGGGATTTTTGTAATGGTTATTGGCCCATTCAGTGCCAAAATGACGTGTGTGGGGTAAAATTTTAGGGGGAGGGGCGCAAGGGGGTGCATCATTTTTTCCTATGGGCATTTAAAACTGTAGTTTCCATTTGCATTTTAGACAAGCCCATTTTCAGTGCTACATGTAAGACAATCTGGCGTGATTAAAAAAACACATCGTCTGTGTGTTAGTGGAAAAAATAATAGACAAACAGTTTTACTCACAAAGGTCCAGATTTCAAGTTGGGCGCCCCCATCCCCTTAGTTACTCTGCCAAATGCTAAAATAACTTTGGAAGGGCCTTACACCATAATATACTGAATCAGTTTTCTTTCACTTAAAATGCAAATGAGAAAGTCGAGAATAACATCTCAGACAAGCAATGAACACAAAACATAACTTTATATTTTCAAGGGTCCCCCCCCCCCCTCCATCCGCAACCTCTCATATCCCACTATGCATGCCATCCACTGATCAAACTCAATCATGAATTTGGTGTTTTGGGGGCTCTGTGAGTTGTTTGAAAATGTCAAAGGCAACTTTTTGCCCAAATTGTTTGACATCGGCCTATAATGTCAGCATACTACAACTGTACTGATGTACTTTAAGCATGTCACAGGTTCAGCATGTTCAGTAGTGTAGGGGAGGGGATGCTGTCAGCCGTAGTCTAAGTTTTTGCACCCAAAAAGCACCTGAGTGCAATATATCAGCAGGCCTTATAAGAAAATGCTTCATTCTTGGAAGAGCACAAAGGCGTTTTCACTTTTGTTAAGGGCACCTCTCCTCTATGAGGAAATTGGAAATTTCTATTGGAATGTTTCAAGGGGCACCAAGGCATTTACCAGGGGCAACAGGGGAAATTGCCTCTGTAGAGCATCAGGCTTCATACATGTATCAGCTACATGTACCATGGCTACCCTGTACGTGTACGTGTTGACCTGTAACTGCAACAGTTTCGGCAGACATTCATAACATACAACTTGCAACACCCCCCCCCTTTTTGGGGGGTTGGGGTTGGGGCATGCCCCCAACTTATCACATTTTACACTGTAATGTATTGTCCACAGACCGAGGGTTGTAGGCCTATTTGTACCAGGGTAATAACGTTAATGATTATCATGGACTTTGAAGTTATGAGTGATTGTTGTGAATCTTGATTGAATTGAATTGATGACAGTATTGAGTGCCATGCATGAATACCCAGAAATAAAGTTGGTTGCATAGTTGTTATTCACTCATTTTGTATTGTTATTCAGTTTTTGATCGTGTTGATAATGAGTTCCCAACCCAGTCTCAATGAATGCAAAATCCAAAAGTGTGGTTTACATGTGCGCAGTTTAAAATGCATCACCTGGCCCCAATTTGATGGCCGAGTCCGCAGTGATGTTTGAAGCTTTACAATTACATCCAGTGTAGATCATAGGAAAAACTAATAGGTAACTTGCCAGTACAACCATCATGTATGCGCTTTCAAAAGACGCATCAAGTCATTGAGCAATTGGTCCCCTCTCATTCTGTTTCGATCTTGTAATACATGCAGTTTAGGGTGACCACTGGAAACGTGATTTATTTGAAATGTATTGCGTCAAAAAATATGCATTTTGGCACACGCATACTAAGCGCCAGACAAGCGCTCTTTTGACAAGCATGCGTGCAAAGCAGTCTCTTTTGGAAGCCAATTGGCGTTGATTTTCAGTGCTTGTCTTCCTGGGGTTAGTGACAAGAGGTATCGATACGGCGCGCTGCCCATGGTAGCGAGGCTGATTCGGCCCTAATGTTTTGCTGAAACATCAACGATACTATGCGTTAAGCACAGACATTAGAGAATGTTACATCAACAGCACTCGCCTCCATTACTCTTGGTGAAGTTTAAAAACAAAGAATGTGGTGGGCAAATTTAAAGTTCAGTGATAAAATGTGATGATCAGTTTTTATTTATACAAATTGATTTATATATATATTTACCTTATCATTTCAATGTACATCTATCTACAATTGAAATACATGTCAACTCACATTTCTTTTTACACTAAATATTGGTTTTAAAAACTCACTCATGATAACATTCTTGCTCATAAAGTCAAAAATATCAACTCAATTACTAATATTTAAACATAATAAATTCAGATTGTCCGGAAGCCAAATATCAGGTTTAAAAATCATACCACAAAGTTTGAATACAATTCACAAGCAGTGATTTGTCTTAAATCACATTACCCACAGAACACAGCACTCTATGTACAGATATAAATCATAAAAAACCCCACACACAGTCACAATTTAACCATGTATTCAAAAGTTATTCCAATTAACCTTAAAAGACTGTTTCTCCAAATTAGAGTTAAAACAAAATACATAATTGATACAAAAACCACAAGTGATCAACCAATAGGACCGCCTTAACTGTTTGGGGTGTTTGAACAAATAAAGGTTGGGTTGATTTAGTCTTCTAAAAACAATGAAATACCAGCACTCACATGGAATATTCTGTTATTGTAAGTGCCACGTTCTCCTATAACGTATAAGGTACATGTATGTGAAAGTACAACTTATTCTGTAAGACTTGAAACTGGAAGCTTTTTTGTACATTTCGATGTGTAAGTGCAAGATGTGAGTTTGAAATTGTCAAAATGTTGTATCTTACTATAAATCTGTAAATAGCCCAGTGGATGTACACACAAAACAAGCACTCGCCAAGATTTTTGGACAACGTTTTTGGACAGACCGTTTTCGCGTGAGATTTTCGCAGAATCAAGAAACAATCTTTTTGCACTCACACGACAATTTGTACATCGTTTAAAATGTATCATGTGGTACAAAAAGCAGTGTTTTGGTAATGAATGAGAAATTAGAAATTAATACCTGGCCTAGATGGAAAAATATGTATATAAATAATGTTATTATGTGCACTGTATAAATAATTAAAGAAATATATCGGACAGGTGATTTTTTGTAAAATAATACTGATTGTTTAAAACTCCAACACTTTGTGTATAATTGCCTAAAGAACAAAAACACACCGCCGGTCGCGCCACTAACTTCCGGATGGGTTAAAAATCACAAAATTTTGCAAATCGGTTTTTGTACAACTTATTGATAAAGCCATTACATTCAACATTTTCAACAAGTTTTAGGACCTGACACATATTTATGTAAATACACTAATTAGCAAGACTGACGTATCACTCTAGATTTGCCATTCTGTATTTCCACAAAATGACGTATCGCGATTTTTATGCCACTTTATCCATTAGAACACATAACGCAAGTTACGACTTCTTCATTTTCAAGAGGTGGTGTATACATCTGTTGACCAACTGAAGTTCAGCATTTTCATGAAGCGTTGCATGCATTGGTTTGTACACAGCACTGTGCACAGAAATATGGGGTTTTTTTTTCCCTTTTTACAAAGTGATGTATGGTTAGGAATTGATAACTCATCTTTTGATGTTGCAAGATTGAAAACCCATTGACAGCTCTGTACTAATGAATAAGTCAGCTTTATTTTGGTATTGAAAATTTTGTAAGCAGTCTCCATAACAGCATTTTGAAAATTATTTCAACTTCAACTGCAATTTTCTCCAAACACTGAGTTTTGGCTGTGGTGCACTATATGTCAGTTTGTGGCACGACCAACAACAAGTAAATATCAGTACCAAACACTTCTTAGTGCATCAGAACATTAAAGTTATAACACTATATGCTTCAAAATTTAAAACATGACATCATCGGACGGCAAAAACAAATGGGTCTGTCATTCCAAAGAGAAATTTCTGCAGAAGAAAATAGCAACCGAACGACTCAGGTCTGAAGCAAGCGATACTTATCCCATATACGTCAATACAATGGCTGCTCTTCCGAAGATGAACACTGACCCAACCCAGAAATACAGCCCGTTACCGAAGCCACCTCCATATATGGACTAACCCCAAAAATTGCAACAGGGCTGGTGGAAAATACCTACACTCTTAAAAACAGGTAATTAATTAAAGCAATAAGAAGATAGTTTATTAATAAATACATCTTGATGACCCTTTTCTTCAATAAAAGTACATACCCTGAATAAGTACAAGTTTTTTTTTTTTTCACTTTCACGTTTCATCGATCTGAAATACCACAGTTGACTTCTGTGAGGAGATGTGGCTCCTCGCGGTGGACGGATGGCTTGCCACCTGATGTCTACTCATCCGGGAATGGGTCGACCGGTGGCTGCTGCCCTGGCGAGGCATATGACTCTCTGTCACCACGGTGGCATCGTCGTGGTAGTTAGAACTCATTTGGTTCGTTGGAGAACTTAGTGGGGGATTCAAGCCAGTCTCCCCAAAACTCAGTATCGTGTACTGACGCACTGCAGAGGGTTAAGGGGTGGGTGGAGAAAAGGGGCAGTCAGTATCAATAAATATTGTCTATTTGTCAGTTTTAAATATGGTTGGGACTTGGATTGTGCAGGTGCAAACATGGCAAATGGTTACACTCCTATGTGCCGACACCCGTATGTTCCGACAACTCCACCTATGTTCCGACACCCCTATATTCCAACTACCAAACCTATGTTCTGACAACCCTGTATTCCAACACCCTTATGTTCCAACACATTAATATTCTGATAGGCCTAAAAGTTTCTTTTTCCCACCGAAAAGTACATGGTCACAATTTTCCATGTGATATTTTGGTATTTATCAATCTAAGCGGGTTGTCGGAACATAGGGATGTCAGAATACAGGGGTGTCGGAATATAGGGATGTCCCCGTGCAAACACACAACTGTTTCAGTGCACCAACAAAGTAACATCTCACATCATTGCCTTCTAGTGTAAATCGACCGAACCACCTTTTTTGTATGTTGTCATTTGGTACACAGTGTGTGACATCTGACAAGAATGTAGAGTCACGCCAGGCCTGGAATTTCATCTTTGAAAGGGCAAGGCCATTTTCATTTTGCAAAAGGCACTTTCAATGGGAAAAACTTAAAGTCTATGGGAAACTTTCGAAGGGGCACCTAGGCCAAGACCAGGTCAAAAGAGGCCATGGCCTCCATGTAGTTCCATGCTATGGCTGTGGTTGAAAATTCTCTGTTTGTCATGTTTGTGGTGTGGTGAGTGGTTCAACAGAGTAAGCTACAGAAAGTAACCTGCATGTACATGTACTCGTCGGCTGTGCCATGTATCGAATATGAAAAATGCACATGATTTGTGGTTCAAGTTAAAATATGGCAAACAAAAAATTTCCTTCGGAAATCAATGCTGCATTGTACTCTACATCTAAAACTTTCAAGCCTTTCATGACAACATGACCAAATCAATGTCTTTGGCTACTGCTTGGTAGCTACAGTTGACTACATTTAAAAAAGTTTGTTGAGATGTTGTGTAATTCTTAACTATCCAGTTATTGCTAATCAGCCAAAACAGTGTACAAATTCTAACTATACGGGAGTGTCTTGTTATGCTACATTAAATGAAGAAAAAAAAGCAGTGCTTGAAAACATATTAATGATAACAACTCACTCAAATCTGCCATTTTTGTTATTTGGTTAGTTTGGTTATTTAAACAAAAGTTGAAAATAACAGAAGTCATTTTTCATCTACAGGTAAGTTTGTGCTCAGGTACCGCTGTTAAAACTTACCCATCAATCACTAGAATTGCAAACAAAGTAGAAAAGCAGAGCAAGCATAAACGGAAAGAAAAACAGTTGTAAAGAACACAATCAAGCATGCATAGTTTGGACACATAAGGGCCTACAAAATTGAGAGAAAACACCCTTGCAGAACCATGCTTTTATGTACACAGTGAATAACATTGAACCAGTTACATTGCAAGCAGAAAAAAAACAAAGCAGGCAAAATATCTTAAGGCTTTTCCGCTGGCTACAAAAAAGACAAACCTTTTTGAGGACATTCTTAATGAAATGATAGCAATCACCTGTTTTGGTGTACAGAATGATCACTATAGTTTGCCCGAAGTGTCCACCACTTTATACATGTAGGTCGATCAGTATGTCCCCCTCCCCACCCAACTTGCTTTACTTTGTGTACCCTCCTTCAATTCAACCTGACTACCAGATCTTGTTTCATGTTCAGGGTTCTCCCCAGGCTCTTTTTCAAAACTGTGGGGCAAATGTTTTGATGTTTGGCCGAAGCACGCTAAATTGAAACAACTTCTTTGGAACGTTTTTTACTTGTGTTTATCTTGGTTGATTATAAAAGGATTACTGTGAAGCCCTATAACCAAAAGCTGCCGTGTAGCCAGGGATCATGCCCAAGTTCTCGATACAGCCAGGGGATCACCTTAAGGGGTTGGACTTTTTAATATTAAATACCAAATAATAAACCACAAGGGAAACTTATTCCATGTGATTTATTACTTGACATTCCAAAATATCAACTCTTTCACTACAGCCCGCCACTCACAAGGGCTCAAGAAATTACATCACATCTACAGCCAGCCACTGCCAGCGGCTTAAAGTTAACACAATTAAGAAAGAAGACATTTCACTGTTTATTCTAGTATCAAACATCTTGTAATCACAACATAAAATGAGGAATTAACAGGCTTTAAATGAAGGAGCAATACTTGAAGAATAATTTGTTGTAAACAAAAAATTCCTTCACAAATTTAAAATAAATTTCACAGTAAAAGTGTTAAAATGAGTACTTTTTAATTAGGCTAATAACATTTTGACGACTTCGCTATCGTTTTTTCGCAGTAGGATGTTGTTTACTAGTCCGAAATAGTTTAAAAAGAAAACAAACAGGTTTGTTTGAGACTTACTGTTAGGATTCTTGATGTTGTTTAAGTATGGAACATTCTTCTTGGCTACCAGGCAAGGTCTCTGCGACGTACTAATATCATAGATAAAAATAAAACAAGCTTTTAATTTTTTTAAAGTATTTTTTATACATTTGTTTTATGTGAAATCACCTAATATGACAAGGCCGGACGGCCACTTCCAGTTGAATGCTACACTTAACTGATTTGGGCTGATGACCCAAATCAATTGCCACCAGGGGTATGTTGCCACCTACTCCTGGGGCTGAAATAGGGTAATACCCCCTTCACAGTCCCTAAGGAGGTAGACATGGGTATCATCCACTAGGGCTGATAGAGTAGAATGCACTACCTTCCCAACTTCTTATGAAGCAATTATGTTTAAGTGCCTTGCTCATGGGCACAAGTGTCATGGCCGGGATTCGACACTCTGCTGCTGAAAACATCGGAGCTTGGGTTCAGTGAACTACACTGCTTGACCACGACATGCCACAGTTTGATTTGATGTATTGAAGGGAATTTGACACAAGTACTTTCCTGCTTCTCAAGGTAGATATCTGAAATTATACTCTACAGCTCTGTTGCAAGTCTTGCATGTACTCAAACACTGGGACCCGTTAAAGTGCACATTTGTTTCCTTCATGCGTTAAAACAAAATAAATGGACCCAAAGTTGTCCCCAAAATGTGTGAATACTCGCGAGACTTGCACGGTCAATTCAAAGTTAGAATCTGTGGGATGCAATATTTTCTACGGCACACACTATTAATTTGGACATGGCTTGCCTTATTCTCAAGGGCAAGACTGTTGGCACTAATGTACAACAGCAATGGCCTTTACAGAATTTAAGGCCTGTCTTAAATGAAGTCAAGAGAGTAATATTTTCATTGTGCTACATGTACAGTACCCTCCCCATTTTCAATAAGATGAATACATTGACCGAATGCTTTTAAAGATCAAAATTATCCTTGAAACGTACAATAAGTCTTTCACTTACAATAAGTGTTGTAATGATTTTGTTGAATTGCTCGAATAATGAAACAGTTTGGGTTTTGGAGTTTATTTTTTGAGGGGGAAGGTTTGTGTAAAATTAAACACAACACACATGCCAACTTAAAAGCCAGAAGTAGCACAAACCTTGTGCGTGCAGCAGGTGTACGCATATTTAACAAAATTGACTAATTAACACCGACAGAGCAAATATAACTTTGATTTTGGATGGTAATTGATGCATTCTGTTTATTATCTTATAATGACAGCATTGAAGTCAACCTTAGTAAATACGTCATATACTTACTCAATCTGAGGTAGACCGATGTGTTTGTAGTGTTTCCAAGCATCTAAGAAAGCACCTGCCAGACGGTAGTTAGAAGTGTAATACTCAAGAACCTTAAACAGGTATGGATCCTGTCGACACCTTCAGAAAGAAAAAAAGGAAACCTATAACAATATCTCAGACACTGCGAATTTATCAGCAAGTTTGAAACAGCAATTAGGGCTTGATTTAGTCACTAGCATGGGGGTAAAACTGCTTGTCCAACTTGGCTTTAAGGTAGCCTGACTGGCAAGTCGAACTTGGCTTTCTGATAGCCTAAATGGAAAGTCGAACTTGGCCTGTAGGTAGCCTAGCAGGCTAGTCACACTTGGCCCTTAGGTAGCCTAGCAAGCTACTCAAATATGGCTCTTAGGTAGCCTAGCAGGCTAGTCACACTTCATGAGACTAATACTTAGCTCTTAGGTAGCCCGCCAGGCTAGTTATACTTGGCTCTTAGGCAGTTACATGTAGGTAGCCCCTGGCCAGCAAGTCATACTTGACTCTTTAGGTAGAGCGGCAGACTTGACAAACATGGCTCTTAGGTAGCCCCGCTGGCCAAACTTGGATCTTAGAAATGCTTAATAGGTTAGTCATACTTTGCTCCACAGCAGGCCATTCAAGTCTTCAAACTACCTCAGCAAGTGGAATGTTGACAACTGGTCTTTCCCAACCATTTCCATTTCCACCCATTGCATTCTTTGCAACTTTGAAAACTGAAGTTTGTGTGTCCACGATGTTTGGACATTTCTTTTTGGCCATTTGGCTTTCGGTAGGGAGAGAGCACATACAGTTTGTTTCACTAAAATTTCCTAAATGGCAAATCTCCTAATGCTTGTCATCTATGAGGGATAATGCCCCCCCCACCCCAGGTGAGTCTTTTAGGTTTATACCGAGTCAATTTTTTGAGATATTTGTATTTTATTAGGGATAGATGAATCATTATTGTGTTGTACATTGTAATGCCATGTGTTTACCTGTGACCAGGTGTGGTGACCTTCACATTGTATACAAGTCAGTATTGTATTTTGTTGTGCAGAGCTATTAAGTATTATTATTGTGTACTGCTACTGTACTCCAAGGAAAAAACTAGTTGCAAGAGAATTATCTTATATAAAACTGAACCAGCTTGTACCCAATCCAGTACTTTTTGCTGTGTCCGGACTGGTGTCTACAGCTACAGCTACATGTACAGTTGGACTGCCACGTCGAGTACAGTATGTGCTTAGCAACATCCTTAGCAACAGTCATAGCTGTCGCGGTAGCCACCAATTCGGATGCAGCCTTACTTGTTCAAGAGCTCCCTCTCCGCTTTATGATTGAAGCTTAGGTAGCCCAGTGCAATGGCGGCTGACCCCCTAACTTGCTCATCTTCTGACAGCATGAATCTACAAAGCTGATGAATTGCATTGATAGATATGATTGCAGCTGGGACACCTGAAGGTAAAAAAAAAAAAAAATCACCAACCTGACTCCACAACCAATCTCTGTCTCGTTCTAATATCTAACACTCAAGCAAAACTGATTTTAGTACACAGAGTAATAACTATCTGCAGAATTTGTAGTCAAAAACCTTTAAGTTTAATCATCCGTCAACAGTAACAAAAGAACTTTATCATGGTTTTGCTGGGGGGGGGTTTCTGATTCAAAATATAATGAAACTGATGTGATGGAAATAGTCTCAGCGCGTTTGGTATAGGGAATAATCAGTCTTCAAATCCTCCCACTGTTGTTTTAAATTTTACAAATAGAACACATCAAAGTTGATGGTTAGCATGATAAACTTTGTCTACTACTCAGCGTCAGGTGAATAATATAATTATGGTTTTTGCTCCCCCCCCCCAAGGAAAATGTCTGGTTACACACCCAAGGTAGGATGGTTTCTAGCCAAAGACACCTGGGGGTAAGGGTTGGGGTACATTAATATGGAGTCCTCTTTTCTTTGTGGTCTGTCTTCCCTTACTACAGTCAACATGGTCAAGGTCTCAGAAGGACTGGTCTCGGTATCAGATGCCAACACTTCTGAGACCCAAGAATGTTTACGCCCATCCTCTCACAAGCTAAATGCGTAGCACAAATCTAGTCATTATTCAACACACATAAACAACATCCGGACTTAACATCCGTCAATATATCGATATTACTCAAATACTTGATACTATTTTGACGTCGATATTGCCAATGTCACTATTTTAATCATATCGAAATATCAAAACCTAAATGATATCGAAAACACCAAAAGATTGTCAGATTATCCAGAAAATCTCAGGGTTTTGTAGTATTAGAAAAGAAATATGGCAGTGTGTTTTTCTCGTGTGAACACAACTGACCTCAGCTAACTGTAAGCATATGATTTCAGCTTGATGTTACGTCGCCGTTTATTTTTACTCTTGGTGGAGTTGCACATAGGCCTATATATTTTTCTCCTCACTTGCGGTCAAAATTCGTAAAGTTGTACAATTAGGTTGACATCATCCATGTTCCTCATGACAGCTAAATTATTCTCATAACAAAGAAAGAGAAAAAAGACGAAAGAACCGCCCACTTTTGGATCCTTGCACTTTGTAAACATTACCAAAACGATCCAAAAACGTTTCCGACGGCTGGCAACATGAGGTGATTAACCTCCGTCCCAATGACACGCAACGCACGTGCTATGGTATGGTGACATCGCACACTAATGGGTACGAAATTGTAACAGTCAAGTTAGCTGATGACGCAATGTATTTAGTGTCAAGAACAGACCGGAAACAAAATTCTCATTCCGAGTCGCTGTTACTTTTAATATTTAATTCGCTGCGAACTTAGACAAAAATATGAAACTTACATGTGTATTATGTAAGCTATTCTTCAAGCCAACATGAAACGGCAAAGAGACCTACAGAAAGCCGAAACACTCTGTGGGGACTGGGGAGCATCCTCGGCACCATGCTATTCGCCTAGCAAGCGGAAACAGCAATGGTAATCATGTCAGTCTTCGCTATAAAACAAAAAACATGCAGGCTGGCGCAATTTGATATTTTTCAGACTAACAACAAGTGCGGAGGATCAAGCCGAAAACCGGTATATATGCCACCTGTCGGTCTTCAGTATATTAAATGCTGATTTAGGCTTTATCTTGCACACAGGAAATAATCGATATCCAGTATACTTGATTATTGAATCTCGGATATAAAAAAAAACACAAAAAAAACTGACATCGAAGAATGTTATCCAGACTACAAGTTTTCATGCTGACACCCACATTAACTGGGGAACCATGCAGACGTACCAGCTCTTGTGTGTGCCAATCTAGCAAGACAGTCAGCTGCCAGGGCTTGGATGGATTCATTTTTTGACGTTTCTAGGAGATCCACAATGAGTTTGATGCCTACTGCAGAAGACGAAGCTTGCTCTTCATCTGGGACGATGCGCGCCAAAACTACAACCTGTTTGTCCAAAAAAAAAGGGTATCAAAAGGTTTTATGAAAATAGTGATGCTCGATCACTTGTTAAAAGATTGAAGCATTGGATTTGGAATGGATTTAAAACTCTTACCCTCCAAAATTCTCTATAGGAAGTTGCCCAATTGTGGAGGATTAAGGACTGTAGGCCAGAACAATTGCTTAACACTAAAACCAATCACACCAATCAAAGTTCAAACATTTTGGTCTTGAGTGACCGTATTAGAGTGGAGAATAGTAGAGAAACTGGTGGAGAATTGAGGTTGCCGGAGGGCAAATAGGCATTGAGACTTAGCCATTTTCATCTTAACTCAAACAAGGCCTCAACAAATCATCTGTCCAACTACCCAGGACACTGTGTCAGGCAACCTGGACATCTGTGCCCGATCGGGCAAGTGCTCTTAGTAAAAGCAATTGAGTTTAATATTACATGTAGGCTACTTATTTAATAAAAATTTCACCGTTTAATTTCACTCGTGATCTTCCTACAAAGTGTTCAGGGCATTTTATAAAAAGCTAAGCTTATAAAAATCCACTCAAATTGCCATGCGGCATGTCATGTCACATTAACTGGCAGTTTTCCTTGGAAACAATCCTGTACTTATGGTTTGCTTGTCCCCAATGCATTGGTAAGGCAGTGAAATGAGAGAAGTACAGGTAGCGTTGCCGTTGGAAGCTGCATTCAGCATAGCAGCGCCCTTAGCAACACTACCCTAGTGAAAATATGCTTTTGTACAGTAGTTCCCTGCCAATAGATTGCAGGTGTACAATATATGGTCAGTTTTATGGGAACCCATTATGTGAAAAAAATGCTTCACTGGTGCTCGCCATCAAGGGTATGCACAGTGCAAGCATAAAGATGTAAATGTCATCAGCGCGTCGGTTCTGTGTGGTGAGTGCGTGCATGACACAGTTTAAGAATGTTTAAATTTGACATACATTGTACTGGCTGTATATTCAACGACAGTAAGCTTATGTTGTCAATTAAAAAATAAAAACACTTGTACATAAAGGTCAAGGTTCGGCAATGTTAACACTCAATTTTCTGACAATATAAATTCTTTCGAGTGTGTCTCTTTTTGCCGGGCAAGGAACTAGCAACCAAAGCTTGCCGATCAGATATTAAAGGAAAAAAACCTGTGGAGCCCGCATTTCCATACTCCATATGTACATCCTACAGCAACTCAAAATTTACATGTATACATTTCCTTAATGCTTATTCTGATCAAATGTTGTTCTGGGTCAATTTTTTGTTTCCTAGTTTTCTTTTTCCTTCTCTCTTATTTTTTTTACTTTGTGGTGATAAACATTTCAGTACCTGGAAAGCTGCGTTACATCTGTAGAACTCATCATCCGACTCAAGGAACGGGACGAAACAATGGTAGCGTACTCCACCAGAGTCAGCGATCTCATGCTGCTGGGTGGTGTTGTTGAAAGCAAAGGCGGCCAGTGCAGAGCCCGCGAGTAGCCTGACCAGGTCATCCTTGGAGTACAGGAGACGTAGAATGTGTACATAGTTGAAGTCCATGTTGTCAGCAATGTCATTCATCACGTCAGGGTTCCCTGTAATGCCAGTGACAGTTAAAAAAGAAATTACAAACGTGTATGATAAAGTTAAATAAACTTTATATTCTGTGTAATTTACTTGACCTCGATTCAATGTTCAATTTTTACAAGCTGCGCCAAAAAACTGCTCTGGCAGAAAATTCTAACAAGAAGAGTTAAAGGTATGGTTATTGGTGCATGTTAAACTGCTCCCAAAATTAATGAACATAAAAAATTAACTGCAGAATCTGATAGTAAACTATTTTGAGAAAGGATTCACTTTGAAGTAATATGGTTTGGATGACTTCACCCCAAAACATTTGATTTTGAGAGTGATTTATGCATGAACCGTTTCTCAGACTCCTGAGGGCTGGTGACTTGGTGTCTATTCGTGAATTCATTTGTCAGTTTCTCAATATATTAAGCTCAAACACACCTCAGCACTTTTCTTGATGTTTAGGCCTATCGTAACTAATAAATCAATTGACTTTTTGAAAACTTCCAGATAATTTTGAAATTAAATTTATTTCTATATGCCCCTAACCTACTCAGCTGTCAAGTTCACAAGGTTTTAAACTAATTAGTAGCTAACTGAAGTCCATTTTCTTTTTTGTACACAAACACAGCGCCAGTTATACCTCTAGACTTGAATAAATTTGTGTTTTAAGTTTGACTTGAGCGGTTTCTAATAATCACCCCCCCCCCCAACCTCACAAAAAAGTTTCCGATCAGCCCAAGAAAAAGGAGCCAATTGCCCAAGGAACAACATCCACTTAAAGCCCCTCCATGTATCAACAAGGCTTTTACCACCTAGCCCCTGATGACAAAAGACCATCACTGACAGTGGACATTTCCATACAACTGTGCTTATAAACCCTGCCCCTGATACCTCATTATATAACCCACTTGTCCTTCTACTAGATGAAGAGGTCTTAAGAATTCCTCAATAATGTTAGCTTGGTAAACAAAGCTGAACCCCTGCAGTCATACAGACTTTGCCCAGACTTTTGTTGGGAATGGTAAAAAACATTGCCATTTATTTATTATAAGTCATTATTCATTAGATAACCAAGATAAAACCAGAGTTTGATACACTCTGGGATTAACCTATTACTGTGGGCTTAATGTGCCCCCAATCTACTTAGGGGTTACCATGGTTGTCAACTGAAGTGGCTGGGATCATCCTACCTCTGTGCTTGGATACAGTTTACAGCTGACTAATGCTGAACAATGCCAATAACCACTACCCCCTGATGCTAACACTACTGTGTTACTAAAGGATTTTCACAATGCGGCACTAATTGATGTACTGGGAAACTATGCCAGTATTCCCCAAGTGATGTGTAGAACAACTTTCGACATTCTTAAGATTATCGATTGCAGTATTTATGAAGGTTGTAAAAACCCTTGAATCACATACGTAAAAACCAAAGTGCATATTTTTGTTCTCCTATTTTATTTTATTCTGCCCAATTGTAGGACGATGTTAGATTGTTGATGCACCACAGCCCAATTTTATAGAGCTGCTTTATAGTAAAAAATAGTGCTTAAAGATTTCCCTGCTAAACAAAAATAAGCAGGATTCCAGTCACATATGGTGCATTTAAATTGGCTGGTAACCTTATGTTTTAAAAGCACAAGGATTCTTTTTGCGCTTAGGCAGCCAGTTGGGCCGAGTGCCATAAGGCCTAACAAAAAAAATATGTAAAGCTGGCGTGACCGGCCAGAAAAAATAGGATAGGTAGGTAGACCCTGTGAATTTTGGGTTGGTTTTTTTTCTTCCCCCAGCAACAAAAGTGACATGTTTTCTTATTGTTTAAGTTCGTAGTACTACACGATAAGAAAAGGAAACAAGGGTAACACACAGCATTTGACGACGAATTTTACGAATTGTATTTTTAACACAGAATAAAAGCAGAGTATTTTTAATAATTACTGTATGTAGCAGTACAACCACGCCGTGCAACTGTCTAGGTCGAGGTTACCATGTTTTTCATGCTCAGCTTCACGCTGAACCAGACTTCCAAGAAAGCAGCCTAGATGTGTATGTATTCACCATTGTGAAACACAGCACAGAATGGTGCTAGGAGTCTGGTACAGAACCTGTGCATCTACATCTGTACTACTACAAAGTATCAGGCAGGCGCGCACTCTTCTTCATTAGTTCATAATTGTGCAAAACATGTGCAAACAAGTGTGCTTATTATAATTGTCATACAATTGAAGAGAACAATGAGAAATGGTTTCAAACATTAAACCATTTCTATAGATTTTATTGGTTAAATTTAAGCTTCCCTTGAAAAAATAAATAAATACCCAGGGTCGGCCGTATTTTTAGGGTCGGTCGGGTTACGCCATTATAACAAATGTTTTAATTACGTCTAACTGACTAAATTCTTAAATGTCATTATCATGGTGGGAACAGGCTTACCACCACCAAAATCAGTGTCCAACAGTTTAGGTGTAGAGTTACCAAAATTAAAATGGTGATGGATTTTATCAAAATGAGGGATCCTCAGTAGTGGTGGCACTTAAGGGGGTATAACAATTACCAAATAAATGTAGGCCTGTTCCTTGAAAATGTGTACTATAGTTTTTTTTTATATTTCACTACAGAACACTGTCCTCCATTTTGTGGGACCAAGTTTTCCACTCCACAAAACGGCGGACCGTACAGTATGTTCTGCCATCTGCTGGTTATAAACATCTTCAGAGGCAAATTTGTGTTGTTTTATCACTACTGACTAATTACAATTCATACATGAAGGTGTTTTAGTGCATTGAACGGTACATTTAATAAGAATAAGGAGCGATTCCCAGGAGAAAATTGTTTAGGCAATGTGCCCCTCCAAGCAAAGACAAACCCTGGATACACTGACTTTGCACACTCAGATAAAATCTCCCCAAAGGACACTAGGACAGTCTTTATCATCACTCGTATACTATTATCACTATTAGGTTTGTACAAGACAACTTCCAGGTACTGTTGACTCTATAAAGGCTAACTACCACATGTCCAGTGGCTAGTGTACAGACTTGAAGATATGCAAGGTGGAAGTAAGTAAGGTTTGCAATGACACCATGTACATTGTAAGAAATCTCTTGTTTTGAGTAGTGGTGGCTCTGAGAAGAGCCGATTTCTGCTTTAAGAGCCACCACTACTAAAAAAAATAGTTCCGGGTATACTGTTGACTCTTTGAGGCTATTTATAGACTACCACATGTTTGGTGGCTGTACAACAAATGAGTGTGCGGATCACACTAAAGACTTCAGCTACACTGTATATGCACTGATGCATGGTGGAAGTAAGGTTTGCGGTGGCACCATGTATATGCATGTCTCTTTTTTGAGTAGTGGTGGCTTTGAGAAGAGCCAATTTTGCTTGAGCCACCACTACTAAAAAAAAAAAAAAAGAATACTTACATGTACATGGTGTTACCACAAACCTTACTTACTTAAATGAGTACATAATTGATTGCTAAAATTGATATGAAATCAAAACAGCCTTGTTGGTCACCTGTGGTTGTGTCAGCCCACCCTGTGTAGTACCACAGTCAATATCTATACATACACACATGTATGTAATCAGACAATGTTTGCCTCGTTATCAAAAGGCATTTGTAATCATTTATGATCCTAGATTACACAGCTAACTACATTTCATGGTGGTTTGTTTTGTAATGGACACCCAAACTCCAGTGGATTTGTTTTCTGAACAAAGGTTTTGATCTTAGGGACCTATCAAAGTGCTGCGGAGGAAAATTTTGCTTGTTATTTTAAAGGGAAGGTGAACGTTTCATTGGTTTAAAACCATAGTTAACTAACTCTGTAACAAAGTTAGTAATAATAAACATTACACTTTGCTTAGCAATTAGCCACTTCATGTCGGATGACATATTTATCCACAAACTGTTGTGTCCATCATTATATTGGGCTCAATGGGAAGTAAGTCTGAGCATTCCGAGATTGCTGCATACCATGGCGGATTTTCAGCCATGGCTTCAGGCCGAGGTTCAGCGAATTACAGCGAGAGCCTACTCAATTTTCTCATCAAATTCCGGAACTAGTTATAAGAACCTTTATTAACTTTCCTTTGTCAAGTCAGGGTGTCATTGTGGCAACGACATTTTCAAAGGAAAACCAATTAGGGCCTACTCAAGAAACTAAAAATAGTTCCTACAAATAAAGCAGCAATGTGAAGTGATCAAGACTGTGATAGTGATATAAATCTTAGCTCTTTGTAATATAGAAATTTCTATACCTACCGATTGAACAGCAGCCAAGTGTAAGTGCTGATTCAACTCTGATAAGCTCATTACGGGAGTGAACCATCAGAGCAACAAGATATCGGATTCCTCTGGAGTTGAGAACTGTGTCTTGATTCTCCTTGTGTGGAATGTAACCAATCCCAACACACAAATGCCTCAAGGCACGTATTGAACTTAAGACAATGTGCTCCTTTGGTGAGCGAAGAAGGCGTACTAGAGGCTGGACGCCATTTGCCTGGGCGATGAGGTTTTGCTTGTTGTGCGGTCCCCGTGCGAGAACCGCAAGTCCTTCTGCTCCGATGTAATGTAGGATGTCAAACTCGACCTGAGCATTCAGAAAGTCAATCAGCTGCACAACTCCAATCATTCCTGCCATCGTGCGTTGCTCGTCGACATTTTCTCCGGCTAGTGCCCACAGAGCACTGGCTGTACAAACTTGGACTTTGGGGGCGCTGCTCCTCTTCAACAGTGTCATCAATGGGATGACTCCACCCTCTTCCAAGATGATCTTTTGTGTGTGGGGATTGTCTTTGGCTAATAAATGGATTGCTGTAATAGCGCTCAGTTGCAGTTCTCTATTTTTTGCGCTTGCGAGGGTGATTAAAGCCGAGGATCCACCCTCGTCAACGAAACTGTTCTGATTGGATTTTTCATCCTGGACAATTTTTTGAACTGCCACGGTGAGGGCCATGAGGAGTGCACGCAGCTGCTTGGTTTCTTTGGTTATGCAAGATTCAAACAAACCCACTAATGCTCGCATGCTGTCTGTAGTGCTCCCAACGGTTTGTCGATGCTCAGGACTAGCAGCCGCGATCTCCGATAGAGTGTCCGTCACTTGTACTAACAGATCCTGATCACTGCTTGTCTGCCAGATTTTGATCAAAGCAGTGATAGCTCCATGCTGTACCATTGGGTCTACATACTCTCGGACTTTGGACAGGTGGCACAGCATCTTGGCACCGGCTAGTATCAGTTCCCTTGAGCTACTCTTAAACAGTTCCAGTGACATAGGTATCCCACCTTCTTTCACAATTTGCTCTTTAGCCTTCTGCGATTGTATGATGTTTAGGAGCACTGTGTACATGTACAACTTGGCAGAGTTTGACACAAAGGACTTCATGATCTTCATTGTGGAGGGAATACACCCTTGGTCAACGACAGCCTCCCAGTTTGAACTGAGAGCGCCATCTGCACCAGGTTCGGTCAGTTTAATCAACATCTTTCCTGCAGACTCGGCCTCCTCATCGTTGTCCGATGAAGCAAACTTGATTAGTCTGTTCCAAACAGGTAAATCTTGGTGATCCATCTGGATGAAGTACTCCAGTATCTCTACATTCTGCTTCAGACTCGACAGCTCAACAACGCTGAGATTCTGCGCATTCACATACCTGAGATCTGAGCCAAGTTCCACCAGACACTGGACAGTGTCCAGTTTACCGTTGTCGACAGCCAGGAGGAGTGGCGTCATGAGTCGATCGTCGTTGGTGGGAAACTCCAGCTGATCCTCACTTGCTGCTACAAATCTCTGTATGGATTTGATGTAGCCATGATAGGCTGCATTGTGAATGTGGCTCCAGCCACGTTCATCCAGGTCGTTCATGATGGCTCGTTCCTTTGCGAACTCGTCTTTGACAGAGTCACGTCGCTGGCCACTGAAACACAAAATCAAATTGGTGGATTGAATTTATAAAACAAACCTGTAATCAATTCTAAAACAGTGCTTGAGTTTTTAGTTTGAAACTAAAGGGCATGCACAACATTTGTAAGACTGTTTACAGATTTGCACAAAACTAAAAGGATTTTTAAAGGGCAATAATTTCATTAATGTCATCATTTCATCAGAGATGTGAACGCGACCTTAAACAGTTGGGCTGGGATTCAGCAAATATCACATATTTCACTAGTAAAAAATATGTAGCTGAAGTGAATCAGTACAAGTAAAAAAAAAAATTAAAAAGTAAAAATTAATATTGACCAAGTGAAAGTAGCATTAAATTACTTAAGACTTAGTATAGTTACAGAAACCAAATAAACTATCAGAAGAAGAAAAAATTACTGATAAGTTTTAAATATATTATAATAACAGCACATTTTAAATTATTGATTTATGGAAGAATTTTGTTCACATTGCCGTGTTTTTGTTTGTTTCGGTTTTTTTTTAGCGAGGGCCAGCAGTCGCCATGCCATCATGTATGATGTTAGTGAGTGGTTTCTATGACTAAATAGTAAGCATAACAAATTAACATACCCAAACAGCGCCATCTTTAAACTTTTTGTGGGCTCGATTTCCAAGAAGTAGTATAGCTTAATGTGAAATTTTGTGTATCACCTCCTGTCATGACCACAACTTCATGGTGCCGCTGCACTGTCACTAGTAGTTGAATGTAGTTCAGTACATTCCCGGACCCCCATACAAAAACACGCAAGAAAATGCAATGCAAATGGACTAACGCAAATCTATCAGCTAGCCCCCTCAACTCAGACAAACTGTCGTTGTTTCACATCTTGTGTTCCCTCTAATCCCATTCAGCAAGGCAGAAAACACACTCAATAAGATATACTTCAATACTTACCAAAATCAATTATTCAGAACGGTTGATTATTGGCTGGATTCGATCGATGTTTGAGAAACAAAATTGTCTCGGCCTCGGCTTTGCGGCCATCACAATGTGCGTTGGGGGAGCACACAAAACACACAGATCCGATTATTTCATTCAACTCCGCCCCTCGTGGTAACGGTGCAAATGGTACCTAGACTCGACACATGGTTACACATCTCATTTATATCGCGATGAATTTGCGTTGTGTTTTGGAGGACAGACTACGGCGCTTTGATGAACTGACATTTCTAGCGTCCCATAGAAACGGATGGAAACTGCCGTCGGGCAAGCTGGGGGGGGGGGGGGGGGGGGGGGGGGGGGGGGGGGGGGGGGGGGGGGGGGTTCTCTAAAATAATGTTTTTAAATTCATTTTTTTTTACAAATTGTAATAAAACCCGCAAGCAAGTAGCGTGCAAAGAAGGTTTTCAGGGTAAGAATTTGCATTAGTAGCGCCCTCGTTCAGTTTGTTACTGAACCATAGTCTGATCTATTGAATGATTGGATCATAGATTGGATCATGGAGGTAGGAATTAAATTCCTACCTCCATGATTGGATTGACTTCTCCAAGGACCGAATTTCAAAGTACTCCACATCGCATCATCCCCCCCCCAAAAAAAAGGAGGGAGAACCCTCTTATTTACACCGTCGATTTCGAAGTGCCATAGTAACCTCAACTGAACACAAATGTAACGATCACACCGTAAACTACACGAAACTATGGTTTAAGCTTTTCTAACACATTCTGTATGGGGGCGCTATACAACGTTGCGGGTGTATTGTTGAACCTATATCAACCAACCAATGCAATGCTAGTAATTAAAAAATACCTTTTAAAAATATTTAAATATTTCATCCTCTTGAAATCGAATTGCATTTTCCTGATACCTGAACTCGTTTGTTCTTTTCTATTACTCAGCCGTTGAGTTTTGAGCCATGCCCAGCCAAATGAAGACACCCCCTGGACAGGCCCTAAGCGTATACGCTTGTTAGAAATAATTTTGAGGGTTTATGTACCCAAAACCCTACATGTAGAAAGTCGACAGCCCAATCAGCACAACACAATATCATTGGACGTGCCCCTCCCCCCCCCCACGAAAAACAAAATCGCGATGAATTGCATACAACATAAATAAACTAGAAAAGCGAAGCTGCCATGGCAAGCTGCCGATCGCCAGATAGAAGACCAATGACTAATTGCAATAAGGAGTTATGACCCTTTAAGGTTTTCATTGTTTTAGCTCATTCAACTGATAAACTCTTTGAATTGTATCTTTTCATTATATGAATCTACATGTAAGAAGCAATATTTGATTCAAGTTTCAAGTCAGTAC
>CM021529.1:11650549-11661694 GCA_010994315.2 Pisaster ochraceus
GTTACTCAACAAGTAAGGCAGGGTGAAATGGTGTGATTTTTTTGTATGGTGTCACGAAGAGTTAATAAGTGAACTTAAACACTATAGCTTGAAAGCCAAAAGGAAAATTTAAACACAAGTGTGATTGCTATGTGAACCCGAAACACAGGGGTTTAACCCCTACTCTTCCTCAAAAAGTGTTGTGGGTTCCGAATTATGTACACTACCAATCCTAACACACAGAATCTACGTTTGAATGTCCCATCCGAAGTACAATTCAATTATGTTAAAGAAGCTTGCTCAGGGAAACAAGTGCCATGACCTGGATTCTAAGCAACATTCCGCTAAAGACAACACCATAACTTCATTACATGAATTTTCTATTAACCTGGAAATCTCTGAATTCTATACATCGGTTTCATTTGGACTCATATCAGTTGTTCTTATCAGTAAATGAATTGTAAAATAACCATTCACCCTGGAACCCAGGCCACTTTCCCAAGGCCAGTGATCCCCAGCCACAGGCCAAACATCTTGTGTCAAATTAACAGGAAAGCTGAAGAGCAGGGAAAAAGCCTGCTGGTTTTTGTTCCATATCTCAAGATACGTCTAGTCGATTTTTCTGATTCAAAAGTTGCTTTCACTACAAATTGTAACACTTTTCCCTTTAACTTCACATTTTAAACATGAACCTGAGCATTTTTGTGGATATTTTTGTCAGCAAACTCACAGGCAGTAGTGGCCCCTACCCCCCCCCCTGTTCATGCTTAATTAACAGATATGATCAGATAAGAGCGATAATGGTGAAAACTGCTGTTTCCCAAACCAGTGAGTACCAAACCGAGTTTGTCTTAGGCAAACTTGGGTTGGCTTTTAATCGATGATTCACATAATGGAGTCGAGTGACACCACTCCTTCAAAATACTCAGCAAAGGATGTAAGTTTGTTTGGCTGTAAAGGTTTTGTGTAGCATCGAGGTCAATTCCACAGCGAACATTAGTACAGAAATGTACACAAATGTACGTACAGATTAAGCAGTTTTATGTTCCAGAATAACACTTCCATTTGTCAACTTTATTATCCTTTTGTAGAAAGCCCACCAATAAACCAAGGAAACTCTCGAATAATGGACTTTCTTCTTCAAAGCGGACCCCCCCTGTTGCTGAAAGAAAAGTGAAGGTGTGTTTGTAACTTAACCTGCACAAGAGCATGATGATGACATAATTCCACTATTTAAACAACAATGAATAGCACATACCCCTACAATGTAGTTCCCTGAGGCAGGTTGCCTTCGTGTAGACCATGAAGACCATGCATTCTAATTAATCTTGACAATATTTAAAAAGAGGCAGTTTAAAAGTCCTTTTCCAACAGGTGTCCAAAATGCAATTGACCACACCTCAAAGTGGACAACAGTTAGAGATCGATGTTCCAGTGGGACAATTTTTTCACAAAGTGTATTGTTTTAAGGTAAACTGACCTTTGATTTATAGACTTCAATTCAATATGCTTCTCCTTGTTTCTTAACAAACCTGAAGTCCGACTTTCTTCTATTTAAGTGACTTCACTAGTTGCTATAGTACGTATGTATAACAAAGCATGGTTGAGAGGCTGTTTAAAAAAAAGTTAATCACATGAACACTTATCAAATCGTGTATCAAGAATTTTCGAACTGACATAATTTGATAAAAACGGGCTTTGTAGTGCGCCATAAACTCCTGGCGCATAGTAAAGTGTCTGGTCATGACGGTACTTAAAAGCCTATACTGAACAATAATCTTTTTAAAGATAGTTTTGAAACCTGAGAGAGTGTCTTCCGACCAGTATGAAGTTCAGTGAAAGACCATTCCAGAGAAATAGTCAAGCATGTGAAACAAAACAGTCAGCCCAAGTGTGTTTAGACGGGGATATTGAAAAGTATGGTGGTTGTAGACCAAAGCTTTCTTGCTAAGTACTTGTCATTTTAAACAATTATTAAGGTTTTATTTAAAATCTAAAAAAGAATAGATAAACTGTCTGACGGTGTTTTTGTAATGAACTTGGGAATACAAAAATTGCAACAAAGTCGGTTAAGAGTAAGGGACCGTTAATATCAAACATAGGGTGGCTACGGTCAAAAATATTGTTTCTTCATATTTTCATATTTGATGGACCTTTGCCTAAAATCAACAGTATGAACAAAATTGATGAAAAACTAAATTGTCATGGCAACAGCCGAATTACCACTTAAAGGCAGCGTTACCATTAAAAAGGATGTAGAAAAACTATTTTCTTACGAGTTATGCATAGGTCGGTCCTTAGGATCTGCATTGAATGTATACAAATAATCACCAAATATAAAGGAGGGTAATTGAAGTAGAGGTGTTCTTGACCTTTTCAAAGTATGAAAATTTACCATTTTTTGAAAACTTATAACCCATTTGGTAGTTCTCCAATTTTAAAATCGTCCACATATTGTTGAGATGACACCCTGTTCAAGTGGAAAATTAAAAAAAAAAAGCTGGGGAAAAAACTTAAATTTTCGCTGTGTTGCCAGAAACTTTCCCATTTTTTCGAAACAATATGTCAGTTGTATACTTGTAGAGTCATTGTTTGTAGAGTCATTTTAAATTATTCCTTGACCAGCCAAAAATCCCTAACCAGAGTCCATCACCTGGTTTGAGTCGATGGTTACTAAATATTGGCGAAAAATCTATAAACCCTAAACTTAGTTTCTCATAGACAGTACGTAGTAGTTCAAAGCAATATTCAAGTTAAAAATAAATTCCCATATCTCTGTTAAATAGGACACTCCTGGCACAACCAGTCCTAACCAGTCCAAATCGTTAAAGACTCTGTTTTGGGTTGATGGTTACTTTATATCATTATCTGGTTTCTCAATTTATATGCCTATAAATAGAGAGTAGGAGTAATTATAAAGCAATCTTAATCTGTAATCAAATTCACATTTTTCTCTTAAACAGGACACCCCCAGCACCAGCGCTACATCAAGAAATGTAAGTTGGTTTGGGTTGATGGTTTGGGTTGGTTTGGTTTGGGTTGTTGGTTTGGGTTGATAGGCAAAACAATCTATCATTTCTCAACTTTAAGTGGTTTCTCAAACCAATATCTACAAAATGAAACAAAAAAACTTTGTAACTCAGTGTCCACAGAGGGTCTCCAAATATGACAAAAAGTGTCATTTCGGAACTTGTTTATTATAATTGTTTGTTATTATTATTATTTTTTGTTTTACCTTAACCTTAGTTGGTATGAATGGCAAAACTTTATGAACAATGTCAGCTTATTAAGCTTGTATTTATTACTGGTACTAGAGATTTACTGTCCGAGTATTTTTGTGAGCTATGTGAACCCTGATGTAACCCAAAAGTCATCCAAATCACTCATGATTGAATCAAGTGTCTACTTTGAGGGCAAATTTATTAACATAAATTGGGAAAAGCATGATGAAATGTTTTTTCGCTACTCAATCGGGGGTAACGGCAACACAAATTAATAACAATATAAGGGAGGTTGAGCCATAGCTGAACATGTTCACAAAGCTTCTGTAGATCTGAGAGTGTCTCTAGGGAGCTTTCAAGATTTTGTTTATATTTGACATGAAATGACCAAAACATACACCTATGCATATTGTAGAGAAAGATGGTCTGATTTTGTAATGCAAATGACTACATGCCAAGACTCACATTTTGTGGTTTGGTTTAGACAGGTAAGAAATTGTTCGCCAATGCATCAAACAGTGGTTATCTTTAATCTTGTAATCTATTGAACCACTGATCTGTTGTGATGTGCAAAAAAGCCAGAACAGAAAGAATGGGCTGCTACAGCATGCAGCTGCAAGGTGGCATACATGTACTGCACAGGAGGCAAACTCTCAACATAGAAAGTGTGTGCCTCATTACATAATTGTATGTTGTTCACATGCTGTTATAGCTGCAGTCAAGTTCAGGAGGGGTGAACATGGCCATTGGCCTAACCTGCCAACAAGATCTTACACAGGATGTATCAACAGTACAGCAGCACAGGGCTATGGGGATATCAGAATCTCCCTGGACCATCACTTTACCAAGTAATGTAAGTTATTATTATAATTTGTAGAGCAGTTTTACATTGTACCTTGATCAGCCCAGATCCGTTATAGAGTCTGTAACCATGTATGGTTTGACGGTTACTACACACAATTTTGGCAAATACAATTATAACACTTACCTGGTTTTTTTCAATTTATATGCCTGTAAATAAAGAGTGTGGGGTAATTTTACAGCAATCTTAAAGTGTAATCAAATTCACATTTTCTCTTAAACAGGACACTCCTAGCACAAGCGCTGCATCAAGAACTGTAAGTTTATTACCCCCAACCAGCACAAATCTGATAGAATCCATCACTTGGTTTGGGTTGATGATTACTATACATAGGCAAAACAATATAACATTTCTAAACTTTAAGTGGTTTCTCAATTCAAAAATCTACAAATTAAAACAAACAACTTTGTTACTCAGTGCCCACAGAGAACCCATATATGACAAAAGTTGTCTTTCGGAATTAATCCACATATTTCTGTCAAACAGGAGGCTCCCTACAGAACAAGCTTCGCACAACATGTAAGTTGTAGTAATTCTTTGTAGTGTCACTTTAAATTATTCCCTAACTAACCCCAAATCCCTAACTAGAGTCCATCGCCTTGTTTGGTTTAATGGTTACTACATATTGGCGAATAAACCTATAAATCCTAAATTTGGTTTCTCAGGGACAGTACGTAGTAATTTCAAAGCAATCTTCCAGCTAAAAACAAATTCACATAATAGCTCTGTTAAATAGGACCCTCCCTGCGTAGCACTGCACCAAAATAAGTTAATATTTGAAGTGTCAGTTAAACCCATACCAGTTCAAATCCATTAAAGAGTCTGTAACCTTGTCTGGACTGATGGTTACTACAATAAATGTTGGCAAATGCATTTATATCCTAAACTTGGTTTCTCAATTTATATGCCTAAAAATAGAGAGTATGGAGTAAAGCAATCCTATAACCTATATCAGATGCACATGTTTCTCTTTAACAGGACACTCCCAGCACAAGTACTGCATCAGGATATGTAAGTTTTTTACCCTAACCAGCCCAAATCTGACAGAGTGCATCACGTTGATGGTTACTATACATAGGCAAAACAATGTACTATTTCTAAACTTCTTTCTTCGGGCTGTAATCAAATTCACATTCTCTGTTAAACAGAAAATTCACCAGACAGAAACCGTTCCAAGTTGTTAATAATTATTTGTGAAATCACTATGTATCATACCCTAACCAGCCCAAATCCGTTTAAGAGTCTGTCATCTGGTTTGGGTCGATGGTTACTACATGTTGGTGAATAAATCTATAAATACTAAACTGTGTTTCTCAATTCATATAAATAGAGAGTACGTTTTATTTGCAAAGCATTCTTAAAGCTGTAGTCACACTCGCTGCAAAAGAATTGCAACAAGACATATAACCCATCTTGAACCCAACTTGAGATGAATGGCAACACTTTACAAATAATAGTTTCAGCTTATAACGTGCTGATGTATTTGAATGATTTTATAGAGATGCATCTTTACGAGTATATTTGTGAGCTTTGTGAACACAGATGTGGCAAAGTTAGTCTCCACTTTGGGGGAAAATAACTTGAAATGAACTGGATATGGATGAGTAAGGCCTTACAAACCAACGCCGAGATTACCTCCCACTTATCGGGCATCCTGAACAAATATCACATTGAAACGTCTTAAAACAAGCACTACTTTTGGGGCATAAATCATGCAAGTCTTGGAGGGCGTGGGATTTTAACTTTCTACACTTGTAGCAAGAGACAACGCCCAGCTTGAACGTTCGCAAAACAAAGTAAAGAGAAGCGTTGGCCCCTCTGGGCGTCATGGTATGGGCTTGTGTGGGCGCTGTGGTACATTATGCGTGAAGAACTGAGCCTTAGAGACCTTTGGCGTATACGGCCTGGGGGAATAAAGCAATTATGCAAGAATTAGCAGGCAAGAGAGGGCCTTGCTGTGGTCAACAGATTCCTCATTTCTTTCAGATGGGACGTGATGCTGATGGACCACTTATGGCAAGGGCACAACAACAGATAGTGATCAAGAGAGAAGAAGCAAAACCTATCACTTATAATGTTCCCCCTATGGATGATAACGATAAAAGTGGTAATGCATTTTAAATGGACCTGGTTCCTTTTGATAGTTCGCATGTGGTCTACAAGATGCTGTTCGTAAATCTCAAATTATCCTTAATCCTGCCAATAGGCTAATCATTATCGTTTTGTAACCTATCTTGTCGGGCTCACACTTACTATAACATTTCATCGTCATTTTTTAATCGTAATGATATTACTTCGATATCTCCTGGTCGCAACACGAATCATGTTGTGAGCAGTTTGGGTATAATCTGGTAGTACCTGCTCAGCATACCACCAGATGGGGTGAAGGTCTTCCTTTAACCGTTGAGTTGATGCTCCATAGGCACTCAATATCAACATTACCAATTGTGAGACAGCTTGTAGTTTTAGGGATTTAAACACAGAAACCCTGCCGAAACCACTTAACATTGGATGAAATCAAGATGTTCCAAATGATGCAGATGACACGTTGAAGACAGATTTCGAAAATATATATATTTTTAACACTTTTCCACCGAAAAAATATCAATTAGGTGTTATAACTGGTTGTCTTAAAACGTTTCAAGCGTTGTCTACCGAGTAGTAACAGAATGGAGTTAACTTTTGATGTAACATTAATAGCTTTATTGTTTTATTATTATAACAACATTGCTCGTCTGCTTGTTTGATTATTAGCAGAGTGTAAAGCAAACAATGTTAATTATCTCCATTGATATTGGTTTAAAACACTTCGATTTTGTAAAAGCCGAGCAAGCAAACATTTTGATAAGATTATTGTAATGAATCGTACGTTGATCTAGACTCAATTGAGAAAAAAGCCCACTTAATTTGTATTTGCTTGTACCTTCCTTCCATTTAGATGTACTCCACAACCGTGCAGCGTTCATTAAGAAAACAACATCAAAGGCAGAAACAAGTGCAAGTAAGGCTGCAAACTATTTTGTACAAAGAAAATAACTGTGTGAGGACTAGATCAGCTCGTCTGAACTGTCCCAGGTACTGATTGAGATAAGTTAAATGAATAATATCAATGGTATGGACCAGGACTTACAAGGGGGGGGGGTCAGTGAATTCTCAATATCTACCCTACCCTTTGATGTGGGATAGATCTACAGGAACTTCCCATGCCTCCACAGATACATTCTTGACGTTGCTTCATAGGTATGCTCCAGCAAGATCCCAATGTCGATTGGCAGCAAGTAGAGGTGCTCAGAAACAGTTTAATGGCACTGCTACAATTACAAGGAGCTTCTAATGACTCCATTGCCAACATGACACTGCAGGAGTTTGAAACTGCAGATGACACCAACATCATGGACACACATTTTGTTGTCAAGGTGAGGAGAGTTAAAAACCTTAAGTGTTTCATGACCACACATTCCGGACATTTTTTTCCATAGTGATGATTTTTTTCTAAAGGCATTTGTCCACTTTCTGCAACTTGTGTGCAAATATACACAACTGCTGTCAGCGTGAGCGTGACAATAGGAGGCTGTTGAAAGTCAACAAATCCACGGTAATGCTAATGGGAGGACTTAAAGAAAACCAAATCTGGTGCATTACAATGGCCGTCCAAACTTTGGAAATTTTACAATTACATAGGAATTTACACAAAGATGGCTGCATCCACGCGGCTTAAACATGCAAGGCATTTCAGCAATCCAGTTCGTTTATCAGCTTGATGAGCATGACATAATTATACACGAATGGATGCATACGTTGGATGAGTGCATTGTCGCAGAAAATAATCACAAGGTGAGCGCTGGATAATTCCATTTTTACGACGATAATAACTCACACACATATCAATGCCATTTGAAATTTCATTCACAATGAACACGAAAGAGACACGCAACCCATCCCTCCCACAGTGTGAATGGAAAACAACCCGGTCTTATCAACTCCAAGTACACAGCACCAACTTTGTCCACCATGTGACACGACCTTCCCTCGTTTGGACAAGCTTTAATTCAATTTCGGGTCGTCGCAGCTAGCAAAATAAAGGATGATGCATGTTCCACCAATAGAAAGGCAAGGCTCGATGTGCGGTATTAGTAAACAAATAAAACAAAATATATAATGCAATACCATACAATGAACAAATATTACCTTTTTCTGTCTTTACCATCATTCTCAGCAAAATAGAACTCACGGTCATTTACCTGCGTGTATTTGACTTATTTTCTGATCAACTTATTTTTCCCATATGGCACATTTATTCCACTTTCAGATCGATTCATACATCATTCATTCAGGAGATTAATTACCAATTTCTTTATATTTCCATGTTCCGATGCCACAAGGTCCTAGATCCGAGAAATGGGCCTCAGTCGGTAACCATCCCCACGGCCTTACACAGTCTCATGCGGATCTACTGTAGCCTTGGACGAAAAAGAACACCATGTTCCAAGGAGCAAGTTGCCTCCAAATCTGCACCATTTTTCCTTTCCAAGGATGGCACTAAAACAAAAAGATTGTTTTTTAAAAGAATGCCCAAAGGGCATCAAAAGTAAGTTGAACATGCATCCCCAGTAAAAGAAACATCTCTTTCAAAATGCAATGAGTCCCATCGCTCTTACAAGTACCTCATGTCGTGGGTGGCTCCAGAAATTCCGATGATGATGAGGTCAGCTTAATCAATTATTGAAACAGTCAGTACAGAAAAAGAGATGTAAAAGTAGTCTAAATTATTGTTCCAAACCATCTGAATCCTTTTTGCCAAACATAACAAGTGTGAGGGAATGAGGTTGCATAGAAGTTACAGTAAAAAGTTCACAACTGGTGAACCAAATTTATCTTGGCTTAAGAGACATTTTATTTTCTGTACAATGCCATAAAGACTTACTCTTCCTAATAGACTAATCTTAAGGCTTGGTGAAAATATATCAGTTAACAACCCCATCTACCACAAACAATATGACACCTGAGGATACTGGATGGTTCAGGCATTCACCATCAGCCAGAGTAGGACAGGTAGTGCAAAATGGAGGGTTCATAACGATCCCCTGCAGAGTTTTTAACTCTTTACTACCGAAAGATTGAACAATGTTGAACCTTTTTTTCTTTTTGAACATATATGTTTTCTATGCATAACTTGTTGATATTATTTCTTTGTTAGACTCTCGGGTGCAAAAAAGCTACCGGATAAATCTAACGCAAACATCATTAAGAAAACTGCGGGGACAAATGTAAGTATTTTTGCGCTTTTTCCCGCCAGCACGGCAGCACGACCATTCTCAACCTCTAGAATTACAAAAAGGCCATGGAGGTCACGGCCTGTTGCCCTCTGGTCCATAAAAACCACGTCTAGGCCCTATATGACTATCCTATTTGAGACACGTAATTTTCTCAAAGAAGGCTGCAATGAAGAGTTCAATGGGACAATTGGTGCCAGCGCCATGTTTGTACCAAATATGGTTTAAAACTCCAGCATAGTAAATATATACACTTTTTCAATGATCATCACTCGTCTGCCAAAGTCTTAAAGACATATTGTGAATGGTTAAATTGATGAACTTACTTTAAGAACTAGAATTGCGAAAGTCCGTGTACAAGTTCCTGCATACGTCAATCCGCTCAACACACTCACACATGGGGACTGGGCAATGTCAGTCATGTGATATCGAATAACTTATTATGTTTTGGTACTTTTTGTCATTTTGGTCACTATCTGTTAAGCTTAAAATTGTTATTGTCAGGACCTCTAAAAACACAACTCTTGTCGGACGGTTAGTCGAGCCGTGCGCCTGGATTCCTTCGATTGCATCGTGTTTTCTTAATAGCTCACCAATATTCTTTGAGGAAGACTGTAATTTGGGTTATGCTAATTTATTAAATGACAGCAACTATTACCTCTTATTGAAAATCTAGAAAAAAAGAATGGATGAACTGTCTGATTTTTTTTAAATGAAATTATAATCAAATTTACATTTTACGTTATACCCTAACCAGTCCAAATCCGTTATATCGTCTATAACCTCGTTTGGGCTGATGGTTACTACACTAGATGTTGGCAAATACATTTTTATCCTTGACCTGGTTTTCAATTTATATGTCTAATCATAGAGCGTATAGAGTAAAGCAATCTCAAACTATAATCAAATTCACCCTTTTCTCTTAAACAGAACATTCCCAATACAAGCTCAGCATCAAGCTATGTAAGTTTATCACCCTAACCGGCCCTAATCTGATAAGAGTCCATCGCTTGGTTGGGGTTGATGGTTACTAAACATAGGCAAAACAATCTACCATTTATAAACTTTGAGTGGTTTCTCAATTCAAAAATCTACAAATTAAAACACAATTCTTTGTAACTCAGTGCGAAGCTGTCATGCTGCTTCAAATTGTAAGAAACATTTAGGTTTTATTGAAAATCAAAAAAGAAAAGAATGGAAAAGCTGTCTGGCTTGTTTTTTTTTAAAGAAATTGGGAATACAAAAATGACAACAAGGTCTTAAACAGCTTCTTAAACCGGCAGGGCTATGGTAGTTTGATAGAGCACCATGCCCGAGGCAATTTAGGTATTTTATCGCATGGCCACGATTTGATTAGGACATCTCATTTATCTTTTAAAACATCTCAAATCTCAATTTCAGAGAATCTAGGATTTAAAATGCATTATTCAACTATTTAAATTAAAGCCAATCCACATATTTCTGTCAAACAGGACGCTTCCTACAGCACAAGCATTGCACAACATGTAAGTTGTAGTTGTTGCTTGTTGAGTCATTTTAAATTATTCCCTATCCGGCCCAAAATGCCTAACCGGAGTCCATCACCTGGTTTGGGTGGATGGTTACAACATATTGGCGAATAAATCTATAAATCCTAAACTTGGTTTCTCATAGACAGTACGTAGTTATTTCAAAGCAATCTTCAAGCTAAAAACAAATTCACATATCTCTGTTGAATAGGACCCTCCTGGCACAAGCACTGCACCAAAATATGTACGTTAACTTGTTATTTGCAGTCAGTTTACACTAAACCCTAACCAGTCCAAATCCG
>CM021529.1:11670179-11682501 GCA_010994315.2 Pisaster ochraceus
TTTCCGGCTGCGAATATGTTTACTAGTGACACTGCAATCGCCATAGTTTGACAGGAGAGAGACAAGTTTTGTGTCCTGCCACATAACGCATAGTTGGCCTGCTTTCTGATAAAATTGGGGATCTGCTCCGCTTTTCGTGGGGAACTTCTTGGGGTTTGCAACATCGGGTATCCTTAGGGTGGTATAGCGCACAGTTCCACAAGCTCCGAATCCTATGCTCAGACAACTTGGAGAACAGAGCCGGGCTAGTAAACCAATTGTCCATGTAGATGCAATGTCCTTTATGTTCGAGTCCCTGCAAAAGGTTCAAGACTACCTTGCCTGGTGCCCCAAGAACGGATGGATGGTGTGTCTCAGGATAACTTACAGATAACTGTCCTTGAGGGGACCTGGGCTGCGATCCTGTGAACAAGTCCCAGGCACAATGTGTACCCTGTGTCTGATTCGTTCAATGAAAAACATTTCAATCCCCATATGGCGGCCTTTCGTGGCATGTACTGTTTGAAGCTGAGTCGTCCTTAGAACTTTACTATGGTCTCGTCCGGCGAAAGGCTTCGTCCAGGCTGGTACACCCGGAGGGATGATGGTAGTACATGATGGTGTTTAACAGTGGGCGTACTTTTGAAAATTTGTCACGGGGAGAGTCGTCCTTCACATCTCTGTTGTTGGCGAGGTGGAAAAATCGAAGGATTGCAGTAAATCGGTTACGAGCCATGGTTGCTGAGTACAGGGGACTTAATAGAATTTCAGACCTGGACCAATATGCATGGAGTAACGAGGCCTTTTGTTGATTCCCATGCAAAGAAGTAGGGCCACGAATGCCATCATTTCAGGTACATTAGTTGGTCTCCAAGCACGCTGATTTTCTGCACCCGCACCCAAAGTTTGGTCAGCATAACGATTGGTCTCATCTACCATCATCTTCTACACTGCTTCACAAAAGTACAGTTTGAAGATTTGTATGGGGGAGAACGAACTGAAGTCTTCTGAAGTCTTCTGTAAATTGCACAGGCGGTCGCCGGGTTTAAGACTTGGCTTCACGCCATCCACACCGTAAATTCGGCTTCTTGGTTTTGGATGAACAGGATGCTGTCGATGTCGAGGCGATGGGCTCATCATCACTGTCTTCTTCCGACACATCATGTGGTGAATCATCGTCAGAGGACATGTCGGAACCGCTATCGGCAAATATTTCGTCCAAAATTTTAGCATTTTCATCGGCCATGTCAGAATCTAGGACTAAAGAATGCGTGGATGGGGGGACGCCAAGGAGGGCACGCCAAGGAGGGCATGCCAAGGAGGGCACGCGGGCAGGTTTTAAAGTTGCCGGGGTGATGCACGCACGCGGGGCCTGCATGGGATTGAGGGCGCAATTTACATTTTGAGAAATTACTGTTGGTGCGTGTGCCAGTGAACCTCCATGGTAAACAAGAGAGGCAATAGTTAGGTGCCATAAGGACTCGGTGGTCACGAAGTGGAATGCTTTTTTGAGCACATCTGGCTCGGCGGTACCGAAAGGGATAAGAACCGATAGTGTATTGTTTTGGGCTTTAGTGTTCAGTTCTTTCCATCTGCAGTTCAAATGGTCAGGATAGCCCGTGATCACGCAGAAGCAAACACTTGAATGAGCTCTTATGGGAATTTGGAGTGGCAACAACTTTATATGAATACTCATTAATATTAAGACAGCACCGCTGCATCAATTGGTTGTTGGAAGTCAGCTGCTTTTAAATTCTTCCACTGTATGTTGTGACAATATATCATAACTTACAGCAATAAAAAAGAAGATCAGAGAGCAAAGGATGAGTGAATTGCCTATCTAGAGGTGCCTGAAGCCTTAACATACATGTATGCAAGATGTAACAACACCGTTATAACTAATTGTTGACCCTTAACCTTGGTCTGGGCTCATCCTATCCTATGCGACTCCAGATTTGTAGATTTCTTAGCGCAGGTAGTAAATTTAAAATGTTTCCTACGGGATTTTAATGTATACAGCTGCGTTAGCACAAACGCAGTTAAAAACAACATTTTGACAGACTAGAAGACGCTAAAAGCCATTGATGTGAATGTTGTAGTTTTGATAAAGCTTCTTTGCTTACGCTAACTTTGCAGCATTAACCATTGTTTCTTCAATATGTGACTGTATGAAGTTGGGCGTTGGAAAAAGTAATGCAATAAACGAACCATCTAAAAAGGCTACAAACGGCTGAAAAGACCGATGGTTTTACAACTTACATCTCACAGCATTTTAGTTACTATGCTGTCATTTTGTTTTGTCTCGCAAGACAGCAAGTATGGTTTGGTGAACATCATTCTGGTCCAAGTCACATACTGCTGCCTGAATTTCACTTCCTTTCTAAAGCATAATTAACAATGTACACATGCAGTTAAACATGGAGGACTTCAAAAACAATGCTCTGCAGTTGTTAGGTAATCTTCTCAACGGTCAGCCTATCTCTCGACCATTGGTTTTGTAAAGAAGAAAACAATAATTATAAATATCTTATGTACCAAACGCATAGCTGCATCTTCTCCGAAGTACAGGAATGCTGACCTTTCTGTGTATAATTCACTGATTTATGCAATATTTAAATCTTAACTTGCACAGAACAAAGATCACTTCAGTAAATAAATTAAACCAAAATGAAAATAGTTATTGCAAAAGCTACTACATGTATAATCATGAGTGTTTGGGGTATATTTGTATGTTTTGTGCAAGGTGGTGTGGGGAAATTTGCTGAAAGTTTGATGCTCGGACCTTTGGATAGACAGGTGTACGTGTGTTTTTATTTTGAAGGGAGAATAACTCGACGGGCCTTGAAACTCCCCGTGTCAAACTGAGCACAGTATGGGCAGCTCAAGAGTCACCGGATAAATCAACCTTTACTGGAAACAACTTCGAAACTTTTAAGTATTTTACTACAAGTATTTTGAACGTTTTGATTTTGCACTGTATGTTGTGGGAATTTATTTAGTTGGGTGCACCCATTGATCTCTATTTTGAATGAAAGTAAAATATTACATGCGAGGAAATAACTTGTGCTCATTCATTCGAAAAATTTACACTATGATAGGTTTTTGTTTGGTTGTTTGTTAAAGCCTACCATTATTTTGTCAACGGTAGTTTAAGGGGTGCCGCCGTGTGACCGTGTTGCCTTTGACGAATGGGGTTGCCTAGAGGTTTAAGATATGAATTTGGTTGAAGCCCTTCTTTTCTATAGCTCTAAGGTTGTACATAGTTTTGACAGTGATGATGCAAGCGACACTTGCAGTGATACTATTATTTTAAGTTACACCATGTAGGTTTATCTATGGTTCCGGAAGAGTACATCGGTTCGTTTCGGAACCACCTAAATAACTACCTTGGAGGGCAAATTACGTAATAACTGATCCTTTGAAAAGACCCCTACTACAGTTTGTACTAGGTTTACAGCAGCCAGAAATATCGGATTTCAGCCGGGGTACGAGGCTTTTTACACATCACTATCGAGCCTGTCACCCATAGGGATGCTTATTCCCTATACAACGTTAAATATACTTGCTCTTTAACCGTCTGGACGTGTTTATGATTGGTTGCTTGCTATGAAGCCCCGCCCAATAGCCTTCCAGCTCATACATGTTGGACCTAAAATACACACAGACCACTATTCACCCTGTATTGCCCACGCTTTTTGTGGTGTCTGCAGGCTATAAACCTAGCTAAGGTTGATTGGTGTCTGTTTTTCTCAAGGCCACAAATCCCAATAAGCAACACTGGATGACATTCCAACATAATTGAACTATTGTGCGCGATCCCTTGACCTTGTGCACAGAGTAACATGATGTGCTAAGGCATGAGATAGTGCCTGACTGCTGAATTATGAGAGGTACAAGATTATGTTATTGTTGTTCGACCATGCAAACCTTTCAAGTAATATTTACTTTGTTTAGTTTGATCGTGCCATTCATAGATGTAAGGCCTAAACAAATTGTTATGTCGGCGTAACGGGCCCAAAAAGTATATATATATAAAGGGTAGGTCAGTCGGTCCCCCCCCCCTTTAACAAGAGTGACAAGTGCACACACTTTCCGTAGCGTCAAAAAAAAAAAAAAAAACGGGAGGCGGGAGAGCAAACGGCGGGAGAGAAAACGTTGTGGGTCAGTGGAGATTCCACCATGTGGTTGTGTGCGTGCGTGTTTTAACGTTTGTATGAAGGATCGCGATTGCAATCGCGGCCACAATAAATCTAGCAAATATCAAGACTTGCCAAACAATTTTACGAACTTAAGAATAATATTTCTTTGGGATTGTAACAACACCGTACCCCTCATTTATTGTGAAAAGGAACACATTTTTGGCTCACCTGGCGGACTAGTAAAGGAAAGTTTTTGACTCGCCCGCCGCTGTTTTCACTCCCGACCGGTCGACCGCTAATTTCGAACCTGAAAAGCAGCCTGTGGATTCATCATTGTGAAACACAGCGCAGAAAGGTTGGAGTCTGGTACGAGACAGACTATACAGGTACAGAACATGACTGTGCATCTATCTCTGTACTAAAGCATCAGGCCGGCGCGCAATCTTCTGCATGTTCGTTTTGCAAAACATCGTGCATAACAATGTGTTAGCGTATTCATCCGCGGGGACTTCCAAACCAACGCAACAACATTTTAGTGTGTGTTTTTTTATTTTTTATTTATAATGTATGTTGGGAGGGTTACTTTTATCTTGTGAAATACAATTTTAGTAATGACGGCTCCTTTTTTATCAAAACGTTATCGTGCATCCTATGTAGCCTGTTTGATTTTTTTTGATTTTGTTTTTATGTATTTGTCCTAATAGTGTTTTATTTTTTTACCGCGTAGGGATTTGTTTTTCCAACGACATCCTTGCGTGTGGTGGAGAACCATTCAGTACCCTGATCATTGTTAACTGGTCGGCGTCGGCACAGCTAGAAGGGACCAGCAACGACTAGAATTCACTGCTGGTAAGTCATTTTAAATAATTGTTTCTTTATATAAACTGACCAACATTGACAAGTTCGTTTGGTCAAGATGTATACAGCGTGTTTGTTATTATAATATTAACACAGCAATTATGGTCGCAGCAAGGGAACTGTTGGATTGTAGATCATACGGGCTAAATTGTATCGTTTCGTCTAGGAGAACTCTGCAGTTTTTAACAGAGTAGTTGCTGGATATTACGATTCCGAAAAGTTCTCCAAAAACACACCAGTGAAATTTGAGAAGGCATATTTGTCGACCAAATATTGTACTAGATAATCGACAATGATAGAAAACTGTTTACGGTAATTGTAATACGTCGGCCAGTTACAATTGTTTAAAATACCTGCACAAAGACACCATGTGATCCAAAGTCGCCAATCACAACCTAGATCATAGTGTTGACCGCCAAAAAGTGAAGGGAAAAGCATCACATTCGGAAATACATTAAAATGTGGGGGTTTGACTCCTGAAGAAGAAACACTAAGGAAACTTGTGAGTTAGCTTACAGTTAGAGCAATGATTTTTTCCAAAACATCAGATATAAGAATAGATACATTCAAAATTAAAGAATTAAAGAACTTAACTAAAAACAATATAAACAAAGAATACCCATAATATATCTTACAAAGACTCAAAAACTTGGCTAGTCTATTTACGTTTTCTGTACTCTGTGTATAGTTGCAATAACTCGTTATAAAACTGTACCAACTCATGTTTTGGGAACTTACAGCAACTTCAGCTTTCTATTCCCTACAATCCATAATAAACTAAGGTAAACTAGACATTACGTGTTTGTGAACAAACACAAAGCTGTTCCAGTTTTATGATATGACTGTACTGTATGATCCAGACCCTGAAATGACCCCTGAAATTTAGGCAATTAGACAATAACTTTAAACCTATCACAGACCCCCAATTTGACTCTAACTGTGCAAGAATACAAAACCATACAGCTGAATTGCGGTCATGTTTTTTCAATAAAATGTTTCATTTGCTCTATGCTACAATACGGCACAAAAATAATGATTTAACGACTTGTGGGTCAGGAAAAAAAAATGTTTTCAAGTTTGAACTTCCTATTAGTGGACTGGAAGGAAAGATCAAAATAAGGCCTTGTTTTTAGATAAAATGTTGCAATTGATGTAAGCTACAACAAAACACATACATTACGACCGTATGGCATTTTGTTCAGGAGATATGTTGCTATTTTTTTTTTTTTTCTATTTATTTATTTTTATTTATTTTTTTTCGGGGGGGGGGGGGCTTCCTGTTTGGTCCGAAAAAAGGGGTCAAAGTGGGTCATTGTTTTTGTACTAAGATGTTGAAAGTGTTGTAAGCGTCAACAGAAATATTATGACTTTATTAGATGTGATTTAGGAGGAATAATCTGTTAAATTTTTCAGCTTCCTGTTTGGACCGAAAGTAAAGGTCAAAGTGACGTCATCATTTTGAACAAATTGTTACATTTGCAGGTAGCTATAAAACATCACAAACAATACGACTTTACGACATGTAGTTCAGGAGATATTACATTTTAAAGGAATATGCTTTTAATTACCATAATTTAACACCGGAGGACGTCACAGTAAAACATGTGTTTTTCATAATAATACATTTTATAACGAACACGATGGTAAAAAAACATTATTCTACTCTAATGCATTTTAACAAAAACCCTAAACGTACGTAGGAACAACATGTGTTGCTCACTCATGCACAAATCAAATGGGCTGTGCACAAAGCAATTGGTCCTCTACCGGTTAGGAATCGAATATCAAGGTAATATCCGACGCCTTGCTGTGAATGCGCAATCATGGTGAAATCAGCAAGCTAGCCATGGTGTCCGATTTGTAACTTAATCGTATATTATTGTAGGAATGCATTGTTCTTTGATGAGTTTGAATGGGCTGAAGTAACTCTTAGTAAAAACATTTGTGTTTTTAAAACGATTTTTGTAATAAGGTTATCTATAATTTATGTTTTTCGACTCAGAAAACTTACGGTTTCGACTATTTCTTTAACTCTTTCATTTTTTTAATTTAATTTTACTAACACTTTTCAGAGACATGGGTTTTGTACACAGATACAAAACGCGCTATGTATGACGTCATGGTGGCGTTGTTCGGCATTGTAGGCCAAGGAAACAGTTGTACAGTATCCCACAAGTGTAAAAACGAAAACAGTTTAACGATTAGCAGTATACTTTTTTAAACCTGGGCCCAACAAGGTTGGTTAATTAAATATTCAGCTTACTAAAAATGGCTATTTAACTAAGAATTGTAATCATTAGGTGTTCGGACAAAAGTCTAAAGACCTCTTCTTATTGTTCGTTTTTTTTTTAGGTGTTCGGACAAAAGTCCGAAGACCTCTCGTTCTTGTTCGTTTTGTTTTTTGTTTTTTTAGGTGTCCGGACAACAGTCCGAAGACCTCTTCTTTTTGTTGTTGCTGTTGTTGTTGTTTTGTTTTTTTTCGGACAAAAAAACCCGAAGACCACTTCTTTTTGTTCGCTCTTTGTTTTTGTTTTTTTGTTTTTTATTGGTGTTCGGACAAAAATTCGAAGACCTCTTCTTTTTGTTCGTTTTTGTTTTGTTGTTGTTTTTTTTGTTCGGACAAAAGTCCAAAAACCTCTCCTTTTTGTTCGTTTTTTTTTTTTTTTTTTTTTTTTTTTTTTTTTTTTTTTTTTTTACTTCTTCAGCTTCTTCTCGCCATCGATTGTCCGCTAACAAAGACACACTTCTTAATCTCACATAAACTTGAAACTTTACACATAGTTAGGTATTTATTAGTAGATGAAATTGTTGGTTTCGTGATGATGACGTTTTCAGTTGTCGAGTTACATTAATTCAAAGGTTAAAATAAAATAAAAAATCGTAACTCAAAAAAATAATATCCCCAAAATACACAATGGATTTTCACAATATGTACATCATCGTATAGGTCTGTCATGACTCTAAAACGCTCCACACAATGTGACCTCATTTAACCCGGATTTTCGGTTCAAACCGTAGGTTAAACATTTCGAAAATTCATACATCAAGAACTACTTATTATATCATCACTTTTTTATATCAGATTGTAGGTCTGTTAACCTGCTCAAACTTTTGCACTTAAATGATACCAATATCATATAAACTTCTGGTCCTAAACGGGCGTTACAGCCAACGATGGTATTAACCGCATTTAATTTGTGTATAGAGAAAATCACTGTAGGTGACTGTTCCGTTGTTTATTACTCCATTATTCATAAAGTTCAAAGTCAACGAAGCCTATGCGTATAGTCCCACACAACGGAAATGTACATCATTGTGTTGATTATTCTTGTACGTTGAAACAACACAATGTCCCGTACATTAAACAATCTCAAACTCATTTAAAGTTCAGCGTGAATTTATTTCCGTTTTGCCCGTCTAATGGCTTAATGAAAAACAAGGAATAAAAGTGGAGGTTTCACTGAGATGTCCACCTGCTTTAAGGATTTGTATGACTTTTAATGCGTTACAAAAACTTAAACCGAAACAGAACGACACTGGGTTCGCTTCTTACCAATTACCGAGATCCACGTCATGTTGATCGACGTGACCATGCCTTCCAAACGCGTTCTAGGCCCGCTGAGTATGCCCTTCAGACACGGTGATTAAAATGGTAAGCTTTATTTCAAAATCATCGTTAAGAACAGGGGCTTTTCTTTTTTGTCTAAAATCATGTTGACATGTTTCGTCCGTGAACTTGCCAAGTGGTTTTTTGTTTTTGTTTTTACTTTCACAACAAATTATTTGATTATTGTATGTTTTTTTCAATTGTCTTATTGAGTCGATGCTTACCCCCGTTTAGGTATATGTACTGTGTATGAACAAATATATGACTCGTGAACCAAAAAGAGTTTTGACTTTAAACTAACCATGTCCTTAGACCAAATTAGTGTGTCAATTTGAAACCGCACATGTTTTTGGCATGTTTGCGTCATCAATGACGTCATAATTTGAAACCAATGCTATTTTTTTACAAAAAACATATCTAGAAAACCATAACTGCTACATAAAAAATAGTTTGAAAAGACCCTTAAATTTTTAATTATTTTTAATATTACACAAAGTGTGACCCTCTGGGACCCTCTGGGACCCTCTGTGACCAATAGGTGTTTATTCCATATTAAAAAACGTCAAATTCCATTAACGAAAAAAGGGTTGAGACCTAAAACTTTACATTTACTAAGAATTGAGTTTGTAAATAAAACCGCAGGTTTTTTTCGGGATGATGACGACTCGATGGCGTCCTAACATTAAATTAACCTTTAATATCTAAACAATTTATATCCAGAGAACCAAAATTGTTACATACATATTTTGCACCATCCTCATGATTACACAAATTATGTCCCTCTGTGAGCTTCAGTTCTGGTAAAAACTGAAAGCTTAAAATAATTACCCCTGGTCCTTGTTTTGAGGACGGCAAACAATATGAAATCAGATGGTCCCTCTACATGGAATAAAGATTTACCCATAGGTCTTTCGAATCAAGAAAAACAATAGGCCTAATTGAAAGCCTGTAACATTTTCAAAAACTTAGTAGATACTTATGAATCTCATAAAATGAGCTATGAAAACGGAATGATGTCATCGTTTTTTTTTAATTTATCACAGTATTTTATTTCAAACACGAAATCTTCCACCATTCACTTTACGTATCAATTGTTTAGGTGTTCGGGCATTCAGCCCGAAATACTCTTTGCTATTGTTTGTTTTGTTCTTTTTCTTTTTAGGTGTTCGGCCTTCAGCCGAACAACTATTGTTATTGCTCTGTTTTTTAGGTGTTCAGCATAGAGCCAAACAACTATTATTATTGCTCCGTTTTTTTAGGTGTTTGGATACTCCGCCCGAAACACCTCTTATTTTTGTTCGTTTTTTTTATATATTTTATCTTTAGGTGTTTTCGCCAACAGCCAAACAACTTTGTTATTGTTCTGTTTGTTTTTTTGTTTGTTTTAAGGTGTTCGGGCTTTATCGAACAACTCCTTGTTATTGTTCGGGTTTGGAGGCGTTCGGGCATTAAGCCCGAACAACTCTTTCTTATTGTTCGTTTTTGTTTGTTTGTTTTTTGTTTTGCTTATTTTCTCGGTGGTTTTTGTCCGCAAGCAAAAGCATACTTGCGAACCTTGGATCAACTTGAAACTTAATGTGAAGTTAGACCATAATTGACAGAAGCTGAATTTCCTGGCGTTTGTCCTCTTAAAGGTTTTCTATATGATGCACATTTCTAATACGAGGAAAATGTTTTTTGTGGTAACACTAGTCTCATCTCATGGTTTGTTTGCACACGGCTACATGTATGATTTCACTCTTCCCTTTACACACAACTTGCCAAGTATTGTTTTTGTGGTTTTTTTTTGTCAAAAAATATTATTTGACCATGGTATGTTTTTCAACTTTCGGATTGAATTTATGCTAACCTCCAATCAGGTATATGTACATGTACTGTGTAGCAAAGATCATGTCTCGTGAACCACTAAGGGTTTTGACTTTAAACTAACCATGCACTTAGACTTAGCTAGTGCGTGTCAATAAAACCACAAAGGTTTTCGGCATGATGACGTTTTTTTTTTTAATTACACAAAGTGTGACCCTCTGTGACCTTTACTTCAGGCTAAAACTAAAAGCTTAAGTGAACATAATTATTCCCTGTCCTCGTTTTGAGGCCTGCAAACAATATGATTTTGAAATCAGATGGTCTTTCTAACTGGGATAAAGTTTTACTCCTTTGCCTTTCAATTGCAACAAAAAATTACTGAAAGCCTGTAACAATTTCAAAAACTTAGCAGATATTCATCAATCTCAATGTCCTGACACAAACAAATTCAGCTATGAAATGAGAATGACGTCCTCTTTGAAAAAATAATCAAAGTTTCTTATTTCAAATTCGAAATCACTTTACGTATCAATTTGTCGTACTAACACATGTTTAAACAATTTTCTCTTTGAAAACACCAGTTCTGCTAACTCGAAATGTTCTACACTTAACAACTTGTTTTTGTTTAAAAAAACCAATCTCATATAAACTTGAATCTTCACATATAGTTAGATATGTATTAGGAGATAAAACCGCTTTGGTTACGTCATGATGACGTCATCAGGTGTCGAGTTACGTTAAATCAAAGTTTAACATACAAAAACTACAGAATGGATTTTTACAATATACACACTGAACGCGACCTCATTTGACCTTGACTTCCGGTTCAAACCGGAAGTTGAATATTTAAACAATTCAGATCTCAAAATCTACTGATCATTTCAGCACGGTTTTTACATCAGATTTTAAGTCTGTGATCCTACCGAAACTTTTGCACAGTAAAGATACCATTATGAACTTAACCTCTGGTCCTAAACGGGCGTTACAGCCAAAGTAGTATTAACGCGCATTTCATCTTTGTATAGAGAAAAGCGCAGTAGCTGATTGTTCTTCACCATGAATCATAAGGTTCAAAGTCCACGATGCGTGTGTGTGTGTGTGTGTACAGTGCCACGTAACGGAAACTTAAGCAGTACGTTCCACAAGCACGATGGCGCTATATCAAATAACTGTTCATGCTTTTATCCCACTATGGGATTTTATTATTTGCTCGCTCTGTGACAGATGCCGCCTCGGAAATCTACGTCAGTAATGCTTACATCTTTGAAAATTCGTATCAATTCGAGGACAAGAGACCCTGGGTTGCTTTTAGCGGGATTATACAAATGTAATACAGGTCTTCGATTTTAATTGTTTGCATAAAATTACGTGTCATCTACCTCCGGGTAAAACCGGAAGTGCATTGTAATTAAAAGTAACAACTTTTGTGGAGTTAATTTTAATGAAACAATTTAATTGAAACAAAACATTTACTGAAAACCTGTAACAATTTCAAAAGAACTAAGCAGATACTTGATTTTTAAAAGTGAGGTACGAAAACAGAATGACGACATAATTTTTTTTTTTATCAACGTTTCTTATTTAAATTTTGAAATCTTTCACCATTCACTTTACAGATCTATTTGTCGTACTATATAAGACATGTTTACACGATTTTCTCTTTGAAAACAACATTTCTGCTAACTCGTAAATGTCTACACCGAACACCTTGTTTTTGCTTCAACAAAAATTCATGTCTAGTTATTAAATTAATTTAATTTGTATTAATAACAATAAAAACAATAACAATCTAGACAAAAACAAAACCTGTTCCTCAACATTTTTTAGACTAGACCCCTAAAAAATTAAGCCCCGCCCCTTCAAATTGACTTTTTGTGTTTTGCCCTACTGTATAACATCAGGCTATTATTTTGGTTGTAGTGGGGGGGGGGGG
>CM021529.1:11705012-11731545 GCA_010994315.2 Pisaster ochraceus
CTTGATCCGGGAGTGGACACGTCTCAGAGCAGAAAATGAAACAAGAAGTGGAAACAGGAGAAGTGACACTGACATGGTATAATGCACAACTTTTAGCTTTGGTTCCACTACACACAATGAATGTACAGAATGTCCGCAAAAGTACAGACACAAGTATACATGTAACGGCATAGATGCAAGGTTCAAAAACCAGTGCCCACATTTGGTTTAATTCACTATTAAGTGGGCTATCAATCAAACCAGTGAAACTTTTAGGTTAATCCGTCATCTGAATCAGAGAGGAACAAAGTGAAAAGCACAAACATACAAAACGAAAAACAATTAAAACATGGTATTTGTCTTGATACAAAACAATTCTTAAGTGACTCTTTTCACATGGATACTTTCTGCAATCACCATATTTACAGCACCTAAAATATGTGTATACATCTGTCAACTTTTGTGTTTTTCGAATTTACCAAAAGTGTTCAATGACTTTAAGCTAAAGTCTTAACAAATTAAAGGTAAGTCCAAAGTCAAGTTTAAAAATTTATTAAAGTTTATTAAAGTTTATTAAAACAGTTTTAATGAATGCCTTCGACTTTATGCATCTAAGTGTTACATACAATTTGATTTCATTACCTCAATGGACATGTTAAATCATCATTTGGCAATAATCCTGTAGCTTTTTTTTTTTTTTTTTTGGTACGAGGCTTCAGAGCAATTTTGTTCATACAACATGTTTCAGTCATTATTTAACTGGAAATTACGCTAAATCTCTCTATTATTTTTGCTTACAATATGCAGATAAGAGCAATTCAATACGAACATCCTGACTTGGACAATTTCACTGTAAGGCAACTTCGGGACCGCATACGCCATATCTTTAAACAGGATGATAATAAGTAATTTCCTCCTTATAAAAGGTAGGGTCATAGATTGGCTCATATCAATTTACATGCTGATATAAAGGCAAAATTATTTAAAAAGATATAACAACAGTCACCTGGGAAAGTTTGAACAAAAAAAAACCTTGTGGGTAGCATTGTTCCATCGAAAAAAGTACTCCCTTTAAGTTGACATGTATAAGGGCACGCGGGCACACACTACACACGGAGAGAAAAAGGCAAACAGTATATGCCCTGTGAGGGATTTTACAAGGCATGTTTTCCAAAACATGTTCGCTCTTTGAACTGTTGAAACAAAGGGTTTCACGTTAGGTGCCTGCCTGTGCACGCTACACACTAGGAAGCAAGGGTGAATATAAACGTCAGCCGTCCGACTGTCAGCCAACAAATAATTGAGGAAGGTCCAAAATTATTCCGGGCGTTTGAACAATGGCCGCCGTATGTCTATCAACAACAATTTCACGTGCTCGGAATTTACACGACTATAATCCTTCTTGAACATAACACATGTATAATGTAATATGTTATAAAATGCAATTAAACCACAATACCACAACCTGTGGTCTCTAAGCAAAGTCCAAGATAAGCATCAGTTGGTCTTAGGATTATTTAGCCAACCTGCTGTTTAGTTTGATGAGTTTGAGAATTGTTGTTCGTATTATAGCCATCGTTATATTTAAGGATAATTACGAGGAAAGTAGCTTCTGATCAAAATGGTAGAATGATGTAGTACTATTATATTTCATAGAAAGGGACAATTGATTTTCATTTGAATTAAGTTGCACATAGTATATAAGCCAACTACAATGGTCACCTTTTTTAATAGTGAATAGCATTTAGTAAACAATAATCAGGTAGTTAAGTTTACAGGAAAAAGTTTGTCCGTAATTACATCAGACAAACTACAAATATTTGACTTACAATTTCAATTCTTTAAAGTTTATGATTTGGTTGAGCTGTAGACAGTGGGAATAGACTTGGTTCATATGATATATTATATAGATAGTCAACTTAGTTGAGTTTTTGTTGTTTTTGTGTGGAGACTTTAAAAAGTGGTCATTACGTGTGTGGCCGGAAACTCTGTGTGTGACAATTGGCCGACCTGTTTCTAATCAGGAGTTTTGTCCTAAACACACTTTAATCAAGATTACAGACACAACTGAACAATGCACTGAGTAAAAAGATTCACTTCAAAACAAAATTTGATAGCACATCTTGAACGAGTTGAACTGAATTGAATCCTTTCTAATAGCGATCAAGCGGTCTTTCATAAATGAAAGAGACAGCATCCACTTATCAAGATGCTGTAATTGCTGCAATGTGCTACATTTTAGGTCATCTTCCTAAGTCTGTATATGTTAGTTGAACTTTTGGATAAAGCTATTACCATTCATTTAAGATTCAAAAAGTGTAGATTTGTTCATTCACAGTTAAGGTCACATTTAGTCCCACGCGTAACACAAATGTAACATGTGTAGGCCTAACAACTTTTTTAAAATGTTTTCTTTAATCTTTAGATTTTTAAACTAGTTTGTGTAAGAATAATGTGGGGAATATTATATGAAACTTGTTTACAATATGAAGTAAGATTGTTTTACTTTCAGTTGTGTTACGATTGATGTATTGTTTTTACGTGCGTGAGGTGAATCTTGCAACAAAAACTAAAAAGGATGTAAACACCGCATTTAAAAACACTTGTAATAAACAACAATTTTGACACTTGTATTTTGGCTTAGTAAAGCCTTGCTCCACAGTAGGGCCTTTGTATGAATTGTCTCAGGCCAATTACATTGTATACAGAGCCGAAATACGATAGTGTACTTCTCAACAGTTTAATTTTTTTTACGTTTATATTACCTTGGTTTACTTTTTCTCTCATCTTTATGAACTTTGTTGTATTTTTTGTTTTCTTGTAATAAAAATAATAGTAATCAAATGTATAGTGCATCTTTAAAGCTTGGAGTTTATGATTTGCCAAATGTGAACAGTGCCTTCCACTTCCATTGCTTCGGTGTCTACATGCCATACATTTTCTAAACAAATAAACAACAATAAACACCATCCAGTGCACACATTCCTATTTTTACATCCCTGTGGAGACATTTTTTGTTCTCTCCTTTGTCCCTGTAGTTAAGAACCTCCCATAGACTTTGTACATAAATTCCTCGTGGAGCAACCCAGTCTTCCCTATGGAGACCCTATGTTTTCCCTTTTCTGTTTTGCTCTCAGTCTCCATAAGGTAGTGAATATGAAGGCATTTACTCTTATATACACACATTTAGCTTCACTTGAATTTGTGACATTGATTTTGGAAATATCTTATGAAAGATGCAATAGTTCAAGACACAATTAATATGATTCCAACATCAGTTAAGCTATTTATTCAACCCTGTCCTATTTACCCCTGCAGAAATGGGGCAAGTGGGACATATTAATATTTTTGTTGTAATTATACTAAGGAAAATTAGCTTAATTCCAATGAATGCTAACAACATGAACATGACTATCCCAAGGCATGATATTTTATCACTTCCGAGCCAAAATAAATGATGCATAAAACTGACATTGACATAAACGCGTTCTAGCCAAGCCGCCTGCCTAACTGCTCAAACATTCAAAATGGCCGCCATTTTATTACAGATTACAGTCTCCACTTTTTCAATCACAATAGTTTACATTTATTCTACCTCTGGGTCATTTGTTGTTTTGAAAAGGCGCAATGTAGCATGTGTGTTAAATGACACTTCACCGAAACGTAGTTTTATTTTTATGAAAAACATTTGTTGCTTAATTTATTTCATTACTTTTACAGTTAAAAATTTGAAAACAAACTATCAGTATCATGCTACTTGCCGCTACATTTTCATAACCACTTATTTCTACAGTTTTAAACAAAAGGCAGGGTGGTATGCATGACAAAGTATTTAACTCTGCGTGACACCATCCAAAAAAAATCACACCATTTCGCCATGCCTTACTTGTTGAGTAAGTTTGATTTTAGCGTGTAATACATTTCTGTGAAGAACCAATCCACTTTTAAATCACCCAATCACTTGTAAATCAGCCACAGCTTTAGATATAGACCCTTATGACTAAATAAACTCAATTCAAGCAAAATTGCATTTTGAGATGAGCCCACATGTCTCTTGGAATCTTTTAGATTTAAAAAAAATGGCGGACTAATTACTTTGTAATTAAAAACTGTTACTCAATAAGTGAGCGATGGTGTCACGGAGGGTTAAGTCGTTAACAAATGTTCCAAGACTCCATATATCCATGACACAAAAAGCATAACATTAACAATAACATAACTGGTGAACCTTTATGACCTTACCTGCAAAGCCGAAAAGGATTGCTGCAACAACTCACGTATCATTTGGTCTGGAAATCTCCTTTTCTCCCAATAAAAGCACTCAATCCTTAGCCTATTTTGTTCTTGACCGCAAAATAATTAACAGTGCTGAGGCTTGGCGCAAAGACACAAGAGATGGTGTGTGAAAATCACAATCTTTGAAGGGGAAACGTCCACCACATCGAAAAACATGCCAAATGTTGATGAATGCGTTTGTTCGTAAGTGAACAATTTCTTTACTCGAGTAAAGCTTTGTTTGTTATTCACATACACCCTTGGCCCAGTTACCGCAGTGTGCCACTTACCCGTTTTTGTTGGTGTGTTTTTTTATATGATGGGTGTTGGGATATCAAACATTAGGTCTCAATGACAAAATTTGAACCAAACTGTCATGATACAGACTCATTTTATTGTTAGTTTTGTTTTCGATCCTTAAACATCAAACGGACTTCCTTATAAACTTTCTTGTAAAAAAAACCCTTTAAAACAAAATAAACACAACATAAATCACAAATATTTCATTTTTCGAGTTCAACCACAAAGACTAGATCATGTGTTGAAGACATCCGACAGTGGATGAAGATAAATTACCTCAAACTTAATGATAACAAGACTGAGTTCATCCTCATTGGCTCAAAACAGAAACTCAATAAGATTACTAGGCCTACCTCACATGTTACAATTAGAAACTCAACCATGTGTGCGCAATCTTGGTGTCATCACAATGACTCTGGACTCACATATCTCTTCAATAAATTGTCAAATCATCTTCTTACCAGATCAGAAACTTGGGTAGAATTCGTAAATATCTCACTCCACAATCTTCTGAACAATTGGTACACACGCCTACGTCACTTCTCGTCTGGACATAGGAAATTTCCTTCTTTTTTGACTTTCAAAATCGCAGGTTCATCGTCTTCAGTTGAGACAAAACATGGCTGCTCTTCTTGTCACGTGCACCAAGCCTTCCATGCCTATAACTCCTGTTCTTTGTGAGTTACACTGGCTCCCCGTTCATCTGAGGATCCAGATTATAAGCTGTTACTTCTCACCTACCGTGCTGTCAATGATCAAGCTCCACCACATTTCTGAACTGCTTGAATTATACAATCCACCCCCGTCTGGTTTGCGATCAGCTGCTAAATTCCTCTTGGTTGAGCCTAAATCATCTAGTTCCTGGGGCGACAGAGCTTTCTCTGGCGCAGCTCCCCGGTTATGGAAAGCACTTCCCAATCATATTCGTACTTCTCCATCACTTGAGACATTCAAAAACAGGTTAAAAACACATCTCATGCAAAGCGATTATGGTCAGGATCATGTGTAAATGCTTATTCTGTTTTTCCATTGGTAAATCTTATGATTGCATCTTGTTTGCTACTATGTATGATGCTTTTGTTTTTATGATCATGTTTGCTCTGTATGCGCCATGAGCGTTTTTTTTTTCTTCTTTCTTTCTTTTTTTTCGGATTTGTACGCTTTATAAATGTTCTGTATTATTATTATTATTATTATTATTATTATTATTATTATTATTATTATTATTATTATTATTATTAACACCTCTAAATATTCCGTTGCAGCTAATTGGGCAAACAAATTGAAAACCTTCTTAACCGTCCATGTCGGACGCAATGGTGCGTAACATTTTGTTTGATCGCGCTTGCTGAAGAATGGAGTTCTTCTCGTGTTGCACATACGCAAGTGTTTGGTAGTTTAGCAGGTGGTTCTGTACACTATCTTGGCATTGGGTTTGCCACTTTATTAATGACCAGCAATGCAAAAATAACATCCCCGTCTACAAAACTCAACTTCCAGATGCGCAATAACTCATGCCATCAAGTGGTCAGCGCTCCGATTCTCATCAGGCTTGGCTGTGGCAACGCCTTATTGTTTGGAGCTCACACAAACGCTAATCAGTGACTGCACAGAATACACTGCACAACTTGTCAAATGGTTAAACATGCTACCTTAACTTTAAGGACGTTCCGCCAGATACTCTCACAAACATAAAGGATCCAGCTGAGTTTTCATTATTTATGTTATTAGCAAAAATACTTTTAATTATCTCAAAGGTTTGGAAGACTCATAACAATTTCCCGTCAACCACTTTCCAATAAAACACAGCTCATGGATATGCACGTAGCAATCAACTGACAGTGCAGCTCCGGCGCGTATAGACCCCCTTGCATGAATGTATGACGTCACAAGCTCCAAATAGTCTCCTCACTGAGACCAAATGGAGGGCTATCATTGGCTGAGAGTCGTGCACAGTGCGTACAAGCGTGAAAGTTTACATTGTTCGATATCAAAAGTGGCTGTCGATGCAAGGGGTCTATACGAAGGCTTGGAGCTGCTTAAGTGTGAGATTTTGTTTCCATTCCTAGTTAAAGCAATGTACAGAAACATTTAAGGGAGATTGAAAAATACCAATAAGTTATAGGCCTAATTGGAAATCATAACTACGACGTATATTTCTCAAAATTACAAATTAGCATAAGTATGACTTGTGCCAATTAAGTCATATTTAAGACATAAACAAGTCATTTATTTTATACACATTAATATGTCATAATTATGACTTTCTTTGTTGCCTCTCAATGTCCCTTTACCGCTTCTGTACCAAAGCTCGTGGGACCCCAAGGTTTCCAAATTATTTGAATCCGTACGAGCCTTGAACTGCCCATTAGCAATTTTACAAGAGACCCATAATGTTTCCGTTCAGAACACCACCAACCGTAGAAGTAGTTAAGAAATGTTTACAATTACTTATTGTATAAAAATATACTTACACATATTTAGCAAGTGCTGACCGACTTGCGTGTACAATTGATTGTTCAGTTCAATGAGGATAAACAAGGCAACAATAAACAAGTGTTGTTAACATTTAAAAAAATTGCTGAAAATAACGGCAAAAGCTCCTCATTCATTCTAATTTAAAAACTTCACTTTTTTTTAATGCCCTGAATGTGTTTGATATGAGTGGTAAACTTTTACCACAATAATAATTTACCAAAAGTATAATGCCCTTTTTCTGCAATGTAATTTCTTAACCGGAATCATGAATTCAATTACAGGACTTCCTTTAAAACATTGCTGACCTGGCCACAATTTCATAGTGCTGCTTAAGTGGAAAATATTGCTTAACATATGCTGCTAAGCAACAATATCAAAGAAACCAGTTAACTGTGCATGTTACGTACGTGGTGTTTTGGCTGGTAACCTTATTCCGGTAAGCATGACTTTGTTTAGCTACCTTCCGTACTTGAGAATTTCTATGAAACTGGGTCCAGTGTTTAATAGTACACTCAAATTTGCAATGTTAAAAACAACTTTGATTAAAAAAAACTTTAAAAACAATACCAATTTAAAAATAACCTTCGAAACAAATCATCTGCAAATAATCTGTGATGTACGGAGCTCTGGAAGTGCCATCCAACTTGTTGAGATCCTGTGATACTTTACTGCTGACATCTTGAGACAATTTATCTTGGGACAACATTATCTTGAAAGCAGGGTGTCGTCCTTCAGGTATATTATATATTGGGAAGATGACATCCCGAAAGTAGAATGTTGTCAAGATATTCTTGTTTTCTGTATTTTGCGGATGTACCATCCCATGAGGAATTATCGCGGAAGTCGTGCAGAATGCCGTCATCCCGTGATAATGTATCCCTGAAAGTCAATATCGTACTTTTTTGAAGTTGACATCCTAACATCTTACTCTAGGATGCTGTCATCCCGAGATAATTATCTCAGTATGACATCATGTAACTTTTGTGTCATCATCCTGATGTTAAATTATCTCAGGATCTCAACATGTTGGATGGCGCCTCCGGAGCTCTGTAGTAATACACCGTAATACACTGCACCTTGGTTCCATGGATTGAGAAGCACTTTTCGGTAGGATTCACAACAAATTGTATATTGGGCCATCAACTTTCACAGTATTCTTGTTATTACTATTTTTTCTATCAAGTAAGTAATAAACCACAAGGGAAACTGGCTGGAGATTTTGAAGACTCGAGGAGGTTTTGAGAAAAACCTGACAGCAGGAAAACATCCAGAGAAATCAGATACCTGATCTACTTATCAAATAACTAGCGAGTACCAATCACAATCAATATTAGATGGTATTTTGACTGATGGCCTGTTTCAGATAAACATTGTTGCCTGTGCTTAGTAAACTTGGGGGTTCAAAGCGCTGTCTGGCTACAACAGAAGATAATGATAAGCAAATCATCTACTTATTAACTAAGCAAAAATCAGCGCTGGATAATTATGTCGCACACAAAATACATGACATTGGTATTTTGGATGGTCAACTGATTTTACTAAACAAGGTTTGTCAGCATTAGGTTTTAAACATAGCTGTGTAAAATCAGCCATTTCTATATTATTGTAGGATGTTCATATGAAATTTTGAATAGAAATGTTGTATGACGATTATATGTGCCTATTAAAATAAATTGTTTTCACATTATTAGTTGACTGTAGGCATTATTTCAATGGATCAAACAGGGTAAGCAAATATAACAGGACTTAAGAGATTTTTGAAAAATGCTGATTATCTTTTTTGGCATACAATGTTTTTTTAGCATCATCTTGGTGGACATTATGTTCTTAACAATGTATTTTTTCCCCCTGCGGTACATAACAGGGAAAACACGATAAAGTGTTTCTTAAATTAATTTCCAATTTAAAACACATAAGCTTACCAAAATAATTTTTTAAAAAGTATTAAAATGTGCTGTTAATGTTTGTTTTTTAAGATTAGCATTCATAACTTAACACTCGGACATTCTTTCAGGAAGAAAATACATCACTAAAAAACACAGACGATGGGTCTTTATCACGATGCAGTAATCTTTTACAAAATGTATTTAGTATTCTTTTTTGTGCATTTGAATCTATGGGCTTTTTTCAAACCTCAGTTAAGGGAGCGTCTCAAAAGTCGGTACATTAAGAAAGTTCTTGTTGGATCATGTAAGTATTCCAGCGGGTGCTCATGCACTGTTCCGTTGGACAAGTGGAACGTAAAAAATACTGACGCATGTAATCACTCGTGTAGGAATACTCCCATACTTTGGCACAATGATGCAGTCCAGCAGAACATTCTGTCCGTCCAATGGATTGAGGGCATGTGCCCACAGGACGTTCTTTTGTGTCTAGAACGTACCCGACTTTTGAGACGCTCCCTTAGGCTCTGGCTTCTGCTGCAAAACATCTGACAATTCCCAAGCCAGAGCCGGAGCCCAAATGTAGGCTTGGAAAAGGCCCAATGCAACCCATAACGAGGCAACAGGAGCAAAACAGTCAGACCTCTTCCTGGTATAAAAAGAATATCTAATCCAAAATGCTACACCATACAGTGACCGTGACATAGGTGGTGGCAGCAGGTTTGAGCTGTGGAAACAGAGTGGTGGCAACTATATGGACTGTGATTCAGTTGACCAAATAGAGTTGAAATGCCTACTACTGTTGTTACTATTACCAGGCATCCCTGAGACTGAGAGGTAGAACCAATTACTAAAGTTAGTTGCTGTCTCAGTAATCGAAGACTTACATAGATAGCCTTGTTCTGGATTTCTTCACTGGAGTTGTGTGAGTGCTGTCTATACCCGGCTTGAATGGTGTCAACTCAGGGTCCAACACGTTCCCCGCCTGTAATGTCATGCAGATAAACAATATTAAGTCCAAAACATCAAACAATAGGCTATTTTCTTGAGAGGGGTTGCGGAAGGATATTTTAACAGAACGGGGGAGTGAACTGAGCATACAGTGCTTGATACAAAGATGTTTGGGTAAAACACACATAATTTTGTATCCAGATGCAAATTTAACATCTCATTGTATGCTTGGAAGAAGGGCGTAAGGCTTTAGGCCCTTCTTCAAGCCACACAAGCTGTTTTTTTCTAGTAAGAAAAGACCTTAAGCAATCAGAATAGCTCCTGACCAAAAATATGGCATTACTGTTACATTTTCGTTTCCAGAATTACTCAAAAGACAGGTCTCCCTCTCCCATTCGTAAGTTAACCTTCCTATAATGACTTAAGAACGGCAGGAAACCTACCAAATTTTCAAACCCAGTTTTCTTGAAAACAAACAATTTTGCACATTAAATGTTTACCCCCATTCTCCGGTAACTTTTCCTTACGTCCTTCTTCCGGGTACACCATGATCTTTTGAAAAGTAAATCACTATATTGAATTTGTTTCCAAGCAGGTGGCAATATCCTAGTATTGCAAGGGATAAATCACCATGTCAAGTAATTTGCAACTTCTACAGTCATGTTTTAGAGAATATAACATTAATGAGGAATTGGTAAGATGAGTTCATAACTTTGCTGTCCCAATCAGATATCATACAACCCCCTCAGTAGCCTGTGCACAGAATTGATAATGGACTGTTTCGGTCTATGACCAGCCTCACTACCATGGGCAGCGTGCTGTACATCTTTCGTCACTAACCCCCGGTAGGGATGTGCTAAAAAAAACAATACTGATTGACAAACGAAAGGCGACTGCTCCGTACCATGCTTGTAAACGACTTTTGAGTATTTGTAAGGCGCTTGTAGGACACTTTGTATCAGCATGTATCAAAATGCAAGTTTTTTTATGCAACCCCCTTTAAATGAACCATGTTTTTACACGGTCTCCTTAAACCGCATACAGCTAGACATTTCACAAGAAAGAAAGGGGACCAGTTGGTCTCTGACACGATTCCACTTTTGATCGCCCGCTCAGCTTACATCCTGGTTTGCACAATGGTTTACAAACTAGTTTTTATACTAATGTTGTTTTTGCCTACATACAAAATGGCCACCGCTGCCCTTGCCGCGTAATTAGGCCAGTGCACCCTCTAGTTCTTAAATATAACTCTAAGAAGAAGAATGAGAGGGGACCAGTTGCTCCATACGACTTTTTGCCTCCTGATCATGCGCTCTGCATACGTCTTGAACACAGAATGAATCAACAACAGGACAATACACTTAAATAATTTAAAGTTGCAATTCCAGGGGTAAGAATCGAGCAAGGGATTCTGGGGAAAAAATTTAAATGCTGCGGTAAGATTGCACAGCACTGGGAACGATGTTGGTCTATAGCATACCTTGACTGCATAGTTTTTCTTGAAACACCAGCTCTGGAAGCATCTACTTGCTTTTATCACTTCCTCCGGGTCCCGTGACTTGCAGTAGACACGTATATGCTGCTCTGCAAAACGCTCTGGAAGCATCTGAGAAACCTGTGTGCATTAATACACAAATTGAACATTCCTTTGAGCTGTTTAGTTTTATAACAACCTTCAGAAAATGTTACTGGAACAAACACTCATGTTAGTGTCAGCGATGAGATTTGACGAATATGAGAATTCCTAAAAATTGTCTGACCTAGTTTCCCCCTATTATACATCAGGAACCTCTTGAATATTACAACTTACGAGGGTTACAGGTTCTGTACATCACCAACAGTAATTAGAACAAACAATCATGTTAGTGCCAGCGTTGAGATTTGACAAATATGAGAATTCCAAAAAAATTCTGACTTAGTTTCCCCCTATTATATCAGGTTCCTCCTATTATACATCAGGAACGTCTCAAATGTTACAATTTACAAAAAACAATGTTACAAAAACAAAAACAAGAAAAAAAACAATGAAATCCGCAATAACAGTAAAATTTTTTAAAATGTGTATGTAGCTTTAAATTTCCAATGTCATCAGGTTCTCTGTGTGGGAAAAAGTGACAACAATCTTTTCATTAATATAAAAGTGACAAATGTGGTAATCACTTGACTAAGTGTAATCAAACAGTCTTAAGAAGTAACTACAACTAGTAAACTTGCGAATACAACCATGTGTAAATCTCTTTCGGGAGGAGTGTTTACTCTGAAAAGAGCCGGTGTTGTCATGGAGTTTCAAACAGTATTCTCTGCTCATCTACAGGAGAACAAAAACTATAAGCAGAGTGTACTGTTCGAAACGTCAAGACCACATCAGCTCTTTTCAGAGCCAATACTCCTAAAAAAATAGTTTTATACATGGTTGAACCTTTAAGTTCACTAATTATAGTTACTTCTTATTTTCTCCAACAGCTTCAAACATAGAACTGTCTTGGTTAGAAGATGGTTCTTCTCGGTTGTTCTGGTTTTTACCTGACTCTTTCTGACCATGACTGCCTGCTGGGGGTTCTCCTTGGAGTAGAACCGGACGTAGTCAATTGGGTTCTGCCCTCCCATGCCATAGTTTAAATCCACGACCTACACATTGAATGTTCAGAAAATAACTTTTAGCGTTTCATACATGTACTTCAAATGTGGAATAAATTTCATTCTAAAACTTCAAGTGTAAAGAAAGAAAACAACAAAGATGCAATAACTATCATAAAAAAAACATACAGTTAAAGGCAAGGCTAAAGCCACACACAAACAGATGTAAGAATTAATTTTGATAATCGGTGTCATACCATCATTGACATCAACTTTATACATTGCTTAGAGGAGCTCCAAGGTCAAGTTGAGTTTTGAGATGCACTCATTTTCCAGTAGATAGAGTCCTCATAAAAGTGGGAAAAAAGGTATGAGTCTATCCTTTGTGAAAATGATGTACAATATTATTCATTATTCTTCAATTGGAAAACACAAGACTACCAGACTTGAAAAACACAAGACTACTGGACTTGTCCAGCTGTGAGTTGACTGGCCAATATCTTTTATCACTGGCCTCTGGCCTGCAGTCCAGTGTAAACTTCAAGCCCTCAATAGAAACATAACCAAGATCAATTCTGAAGACTTACATGGATGACCAGTTGATCCACTGTGAGTGGTGCACCACCAAGAACATCAGGATCCAACGCACAGACTATTTCCTCTTTCATCCTGGGTATGCTGGCCTAAGGACAAATAAAAAAAAATAAAAAAAGAGCACACCATTTTAAATGTTATCATTTACTCAGATACTGGACAGGTAAACTTTGGCTTTGGGTCAATCATCAGTATTTTGTTGATCCCATCAATACTCTACACCGTAAGACGAACACACAAACCAAGATTCGATACAAAGTATATATGTACCAAGTAATAAACCACAAAAGAAAATGACTGGATAAATTTTAAATAATTTGGGTTTGAACAAAGAAAAATTGACTAGAGCGGGACTTGAACCAACGACCTCCGAGTTAACAAACTGAGTCAGTTTCCTTTGTGGTTTATTACTTGATATTTAATATTAAAAAGTCGCATCCCCTTAAGGTGATCCCTTGGCTGCCGCTTCCCAGGTTGTATTGTAAACTTGGGTGTGATCCCCGGCTACACGGCAGCTTACGGTTGAATGGCTTCTGACTGGCACCCCCGAACAAAGATATTGACTATTAGAGATTAGCTCAGTTGGTGGAGCGCCGGTACGTTAATCCGGAGGTCGCCAGTTCAAGTCCCGCTCCAGTCAATTAAAATATATATGTATAAACAGTGTTGTCTTAGTGTATGTTTCCCAACATATTTGCTCTTATTGGTTTGGATATACTGTTTAGCAGTCCAACTAAGTAAGGGACTGCGCACCTCTTGCAGCTCTCTGTTCTGCAGTGCACTGTAGGTATACTGAAGTGCGCTGCAGAACAGAGTGCTACAAAGAGCACAGTCCGTTATTTAGTTTGAATTCTGAACAGTAATTCAAATAAATGAGAGCTTAGTTGTTGGAAAATGTATCCCCTCCTCTTTTTTTTTAATATTTTATGTTCACATGCTGTTGATACTTCATACTATTAGTTTGCATTATTGATTTTGTATAATATGCTGGTTGTTTGTAATCTGCTATTAACATTTTAAAGGATTTTGCAATTTGGCCCTTGGCCGCAATGAAATGTTTCCTATTCAACTGATTCAATTCAATTTAATTCAATATCAGGAAAAAAAGAAACAAAACATTTTAATTTTTACCCTGTCGAGAAGAGTGCCATCTGGGGGCTGGGTCTGACCGATGCATTTGTATAGCTGACGTTTCTGGACCAACTCCAGGATACGTCGAGACTCTTCAAGGTTTGGGTCATCAGATCGCATGATCTGAAGTATGATGTCATCAGTCAGCTTGGTGTAGGCTTCCATGTCATCAATTGCTTCGGACATCTTCATCAGTTTTCTATAATGCATCCGGCCCCAAAAAACAGAGGAACACTTCAGTAAGGGAGCGTCTCATAGGACGGATATGTTCTTGGTGCAAAAGAACGTCCCACGGGCACTCACTAAAAAGCCAGAATGCTCCGATGGACCATATCATTGTGCCTAAGTATGGGAGCAAACCTACACGAGTGAATTAGTATTTTGAACAGTCCAAGGGGGTTTGGAAAGTGTCCAGATCTGTCAAAGGTCTCAGTCCCCGTTTTGGTCTCATTTGGTCTCAGGCATTGAGGTATTGGTCTCTGTCTAGGTCTCGGAGGGGAGGTCTTAGTATTGGTCTCAGCTTTGTGGTCTCTACTTCAACACTGATATCAGCTCATATCTATAGAACTCACCCATTCCTTCCCTTGATTAAAAAGTGGTCGTCGGCCTTTGCAAGTGCCTCCACAATCCTACAAAGAAATAGACCATATCATCATTCTTTTTGTTTTATTTTTGCAGGTTTTTCAAAAAAGATCATCCACCACACGGATACGAAACCCCAGGGTTTCGTCTGCCTAAATCTGATGTCACCAGTTTCACTTACTTGATATTTGTTGATATCGCCACATAGTTGCAAAGAATTGACATGAACACATACACTGACTGGGTAAATTTGTAAATTAATTTCTTAATAAAACGTTGCATTTTGATTTAAATGAGATCTGGGCAATTACTAGAGGCAAACACATTTAAAAGAATGATTTGTAAGTTTGTATGGTGAAAGCTAGTATAGATAAAAGTCTGTGGTGACACCTCGTATTAAGTCTCTATGTAGCGAGTGTGTGGTTTTAAGAAGAACTGCAGGTTAACTCAATGTTCTGAACAGTATGTTGCCCATCATCAAGAAATTTCAACTAAAAAGTGAAAATCTAAGAGGACACCGAGAACAAGTTAAGTTTTGTGATTCACTCATTTTCCAATAGAGAGAGTCCTCATCAAAACTGGGACAAAATTACTAGTCTTTGACCTCACATTAAATGGGGTAAAATGCAACTGTGCTTGAGACCCTTCAAGTGGAATTTTTGTCAAAATCCAAAAACGTTCGATGACGTCACATTTCAAATATATGGTCTGCATATTTTTCCCCCTACAAACTCTTCAATGGAATGAACAGACCTATTTGTTTTTGCTGTCTGATGACGTTGTGTTTCAAATTTCACTCTGAAAGAATATTAATGACAGTATACACCATTTTAACGCAAGATAAGAGACTTCAATTTTTCCCCACATTCATGAGGACTCTATCTAATGGAAAATGGGTCCATCAGAAAACTTAATGTGACGCTGGAGGCCCTCTTTAAAGGGGATGATGCAGGCAGGTTTCAGGAGAAGGGAGAACCTCTGGAGAACTTCTGGTTCTTCACAGAACTACAAACTCACTACAAGATTTAACACTCGGCACCACTGCAAACCTCAATCTTACAAATAGAAAAACATGTCCCTGCTGGATATACAAAGACCTTGAAATGGACTGAATACTCACATGGTTTCAATGATTTTATTCACTTTATGCTGGTAGGCTCTTCGATGAAGACTGTTCCTTGTGTGGAACATATCGTACAAATTCCCCACCTCCTAAAAACGGTAAAAAAAAATAGTTTGTGAAAACAAACAGCTTGGTATTGCAGATTGATGATGACCATCATGCTGGTAATACTAACCAGATTAATAATTAATACAAGAATATTAAAATAGAAATGTTTTTTGTCTTGTTTTTCTTCATCACTGGAAAAGTAGTCTGCACTTGTGAGGGGTGTAACTATGTCGTAAAATTTGACAAACCTGACTTGAGTCAAAAGAATAGCCATGATCAGTGCACAAAGTATTATTGGTGAAATCTGAGTCTATGCAACACTGGCAACCATCATTGTTTCCCACGATCATGCACTACAGTATACTTTTAAGATGGCCCTTGAGCATATGGCCTTTTGTACTTTGTTCATTATGTCAGGTTTATGCCATCATCTTTATTACCTTCATGCATTCTATAATAGCTACTTAAGTACATGGCAGACATGGCTAACCGGTTAGGAGCACTAGACTCAAGCTCTGGCCAGCATAGTGTGGGTTCGAATCCCGCTCTTGACACTTGTGTCCTTGAGCAAGATATTTTACCATAATTGATTTGTCCTTTAAGTGGGACATTAAGCCGTAGGTCCCATGTACTAGGATTGGTAGTGCACTAAGGAGCGCAGAACACTTACCGTGGCAGAGAAGGGGTAAACCCCAGAGTCTCTGGTTTATATAACAAGACCCTTGTATAACAGGTCTACTCAGGCTTGGGAGCTACGGTGATTAAGTTCACTTATGAGGTATCCTTGGTTTCATTACCAGAAATTTATAACAATAACAACTTTCACTGGTTATCATAAAATGCGTCTCTTAGAGATGATTCGGATGACAAATAAACACACTCAATGCATGACAAATCCTAAAACAAACCTTATCCCTTGCACAGATCTGTTTCTTGCCGTCCACCTCGATAACACGAGAGAACTTCATGAAGCGATGGCAGTCAAAGCTGGTGGTGATGCCGAGGTTATGACAGTCTCGTAGGAAGTAGTCCCACTTGTCAACGTCAATACCATTACGCTTATTTGCAACAATCTCATACAAGAAACTTTTGTCTTTCGATCGCCCATGATATGGCCATTCCGTCTACAGTGGGGAGAAAAACAAAGTATTCAAAATTTGTTTCTTAGGATATGCGTTACATGTACACGCAACGTACAAGAAAACTTTTCATGTAATGAATTTATAGAGTTTTTAAAATTCTTATGTGTAATGAGAATGACAGTGGAAGTAAAAAGCTCTACCATCAACTCTTTTTCAAAGCATGATGTTGAGTTACATGTACCAGAGTGTTATTGAATAGTACCCAGTAAGAAAATATAGGGAGTTAGGGTTTCAACTCAATTCAATACACCATTTAATTGCACAATTGTGTTTAAATAATTACTGGTAAACATCAGGGTGGGGGAAAATCTTTTTCAATTTGCTTTAATGTCATATAATATTCCAAGTGCTGAGCCTTATTAAAAGTTAAACATTTCAATTTGCATAAATTGATGCATGTGACAAAGCAGTTTCTTTCTTTTACCTTCTTTTCAGCCAGTGGGCCGGCTATCTGCTCTTTGATGAAGTTGATATCCTGATCGCCAAGACCAAATTCTGCAAAGACATCCTTCAGCTGATTGGCCTCTACCAGGTAATCAAACATATCCACTGAAGCTTGCTCATGCTGTGAGGAATTATTCGACGAAACAAGTAAGTTTTTACCAGGAGAAGTTTCATGGGGAACTGACAAATTTACAGGTGTAATGTTTTTGAAGCCAATTTGCTGACTGACATTTTATTTGCTGGCTTAGGAAGCTGATTGGGTGACTAACATTTTCTCTGCAGGTGTATGGAAGCTGATTGGCTGACTGACATTTTCATTGCAGGTGTATAAAAGCCAATTGGCCAACGGACATTTTCTTTGTTATCAAAGCTATTTACTGACATCTATTTTTAGTGGATTTAGTGAATAGACGTTTAAAGCATAAGTGTTTATTAAGAGCAGATATGTTCTGAAACCCATACATGTACATACTTTATATGTATGGGTGTCTTACTACGCTGATGTGCTCATATGTTTTTAATGCCATCTGTTGGTTAAAAACTAATCTAAGTTGACTTACCGCCCACTCGTAGTTTGGTCTAACAGTTGGAATGAAGAGGTTGTCAAACATGTGTGAAAAGGGACCATGGCCTGAAAAACAAATAATAAATGAAATGTGTCAAGATTAATAGGTAATAGTTACAAACTAATCTTTATGTCAATTGAAAATTCACTTTAAGAATGATACCAACCAAATTATTTTTTAAATAATGGCAAGATTGTTCCAGACCATGCCAGAAACACTGGTGCGACCCCCCTTCTCTTTATGATAAATGCACTGGGTTCTTTAAGTGCCTTACTCAACATATGAGACCTACAGCTTTACATATACAGTGTAGCAATAATGGTTGGGTGTCTTGCTTAAGGACAAAAGTGTCAAGACCCTGTGGATCAGAACACCAGAGCTTGAGTCCGATGTACTTGACCGCTCAGCCACAACACAATAGGGTCCTTATTTAAATTGTTAACTATTATTCTTAATTTCGTTCACTTTTGGTTACGAAAACAAAATATTTACCAAAGGAAAGTTCAAACTTGCATTTTCACCAAGTAAACCTTTGATTAGAAGAATATGAAGAAAATGTGTAGGGCTGCAAAACATAAAATGATGAAACCAACTTAATCAGGAACGGACAAAGATCTAGTTTGAGGTGGGATTCAAACCCGAGCAAACAAAAGTGAAAGCTTAGAGGTGGGATACGAACAAGTCAGTAACAGAGTGAAAGCTGGGAGGTTGATTTTGAACCAGAGTAACAGAAGTGAAAGCTTTGAGGTGGGATTCTAACCAGAGTAACAGAAGTGAAAGCTGGGAATTTGATTGTGAACCAGAGTAACAGAAGTGAAAGGCAATGCAAGATAATTGTACACAAATATTGAATTAATCATCTCACCTAAATCATGACATAGGCCAGCGATCTGTACACACAGAACATCTTTTTCAGTTATGTTAAGCTCCGGTTGTCTTTTCTGTAGCGTTCTGCATAAAGTTCCAGCCAAGTGACTCACACTGTTGTTTTCAATAAGAAATTATGTCAAATCAAAATCAGTTAAAAAATCCTGAAAATTCCACAAACATTTTATTGTATGTTAGTAAAAATTATTATCGATGAAAGTGGGACTTTGAATGAAAGTGATTTTTAACATAGAAGCTTGGAAGTCTGTAGAACCTTTTATACCAGACAATCTGTGAATCTGAACCACACAGTTACATACAAAAACAAGAAAGTGTACGAAACCATGCAAGACAGATCGACAAAAGCATTTCTGCCTGTTGAGACAATGGTGCTGACCCAACATATTACAATGGTCACTCCTCTGTTTACAAAAACATCATTTTCAAAATTTACCCATAGGGATTTGTGTCCATTGCAGGTCAGTGGAGTTATGTAAGGTAGTTCTGTAGGACTATATCTGAACGAATTTGAAGAATTTGTACAATGTTCATCACAGCAAAAACTACAGGGGTACAATGCAAGAAAAACAATCTTGGAGTTTTTGGTTATAAGAGAACACGAAAGACTTGTCTTCCATTCAGCTGGTAAATCCAATGTCCTTACCCTAATGAATGCTCAAACCTATTATGAGCGGCTCCTGGGAAGACTAGATAGCAGCATCCTAGCTGCTTGAGGTATCGTAACCTCTGGAACTGTTGGGTGTCGATGATGTGAACGCATAGCGGGTGAATGTCAATATGACCATGAATTGGATCATTAAAAACCTGCCAGAACATAAAATAGAAAATACTACTATTAATAATCATCTTAAAAGTGACACAATACTTTTTTATAGCGAATAATGCAGGAGCCTCTATCATGTATGCACAACACAAAACATAAAATAATGAAATCTATCAAGCAAATCAATTTGTTACAAAAATGTAGCTTTAAAGAAGTGAATCTTTAAAAGTCCCTTGAAAGTCAGCACATAGTCAGGTTGGCGAATATTATATGGTATTGAAGTCATTCCGTATTTAAGGTGCAATTAAATCAAAGGCTCTTTGACCATAGAAACTTGTAGAAACAGTAGTTTGCATCAGTAAGGATTGGCCAGCAAAGCGAAGCGGACAAACAGGAATTTATTTATGCAGAAGATCAGACATACAGTCTGGATATAGACCATCAAGAGTTTAGAAAGTGAGATTTAACTTATACGCCAAATGTGGAGTTCGTGAAAGATGGGCGTTATCTGTTGTAAACAAGGTGTGCGTGAGACGAAATAATTAGTCACTAGGCTGGCCTGGCCTGGTTTGATTATAGGGTTCTGACTTGAATATTAGGTAGCTAAGCAAGCAAGTCAAATCTTCTCAACATGCCTGTTATGTGAAACTACTTTTCAACCTCAAAGTACAAACAAAAAATCACACAGGGTTGTCAAAGGAAATTGCTGGCTAGTCAGATGCACAGGTGACTAGAGTGCAACAGAATTGAACCTTTCGAGCAATCCAACTCACTAAATCTGAGCAATATAGAGGCAGGCAAGTCAAAACTTCTTAAAAACCTCAAGTTCAAAATGTCCAGGCCTGAAATTTCATCTTTGAAAATAACCAAAGACCACTGCAACAGAGGTCATGGCATCTGTGGCCTGAGAGTAATTCCAGGCTTGATACTTCTTAACATGGAAAGTGATAACTAAGGAAGCTTTTCTGGTTTTGTTTTTATACTGAACTTTCAGCTGTTATCGAAACAAACCTTCATGGAATCTTGAAGAACCTTTGGTTTTTGATTGTCCCTCAGTGTTTTTAACTCCTTGAACTCTGTTAATAGTTCTAACCGCTTGCCAACACTCCTGAAATAAATGAATGTTCAAGTAAAAATTGTGTAAAATAAAGAGTGGGGAGACTAGAGCTATCTAGCTTAAACATGACAGTTGCTTGTAAGAACCATCTTAATGCAAGATGAGATTTTCCATACACTGTGCTGTAAACTTGGATCAATATCGATCCACCACCATGCACCATGTTTTTCAACAGAGTGAAACTACAGAGTGTAAAATATAACAAAGAAGAGTGCAAGATAGGTAGTTGCGGACATTCGTGGAGCCAACAACCTTTGGGATATGGTGCAATGGTGCAAAATTGATAGATTGAAATCCTTACAGACAGAAGATGCTTGGTGTAGCAAAGACAAAATGTATCAGGCGTTGCTCTTGAGCTTTTTGAATAGTAGCCCACCAGGGTCCAATTTCATGGCTCTGCTTACCGCTGAATTCTGCGCTTGCGATCACCATTCTCCGCTTACTGTGTAAGCGCCAAATTTCTGCGTTAGCTGTGTAAGTGAAGAATGCCTAGTAATGGGGAGTACACACACGCACAAGCAATGTTCTCTGCCAGCCCGTAAAAAACGCTTGACGGAAGCAAATAATTCCCTGCTTCCGTAAGCGCCCATTCTTTTCTTACGGTAAGCAGAGCCATGAAATTAGGCCCCGGCTAGTAAAATACCCATTTATGATTGGCTGCATATTGCGCCACGCCACAGCACCTTGTAAACCATTACATGGTGCTACATTGTATGTAAAGGAATAGGTCTCATTCTTCAGAAACGTTGCCAAAAATACCTTGCAGGAAAATACTGAATGTTAAGCACTAAGAGGCTGGCATGCAGTAGGCGCTGTACAAATACGTTTATTATTATTATCATTGACTTGCCCCCAGGAAGTTTTAGTAGCCCAGATTTTTAACATGCGTTGTCATAAATGTATCCTACCGATATGCTAATGGTAGTGATCACAACCGGTTTAATGGTCAAATGAAGCTACAATTACACACTCAAAAAAAATTTACATATTTTTACACGTATTATTCACATCTGTAAAGGAAGATACATGAGTTTTTTAAACAAGTAGGTCACACAGTTTTTAGTGGCCCACAGGGCAAGTTGAGAAGTGGCGTTTACTGACCCGTAGCAGTTTTTATAGACAATGTACGTCGGGCTAGTGTTAAGGGTGAGCCCTATGTATCCCTGCCTATATGTAACTTAACTTTAGGTCTAGTAAAGCTTTTCTGCACCCAGTCCAAAATGTGCTAAATAACTAAGTTCCTGTATTTGTGTTAACTTTAAGACATCACTTAGACTATTGTTATTAGTTTGGGTTTAAATAGAGAATTTAATCTGGTAACTCTGTTCTTGCTTGATGTGTTAAATGTAAATCAACATAAAAGACAGCCGCACTACATTGTATGCAAAATACATTTCTCACTGCCAAGCCTGCCGTCTATAAACAATGATAAATGATACAAAGCTCAAGTTTCAACTTTTGGTGGTGATGATGCAGAGCTGCCAACATTTGCATTTTGCAATCAGGGAAATTTTGTAAAAACAACCAGGGAGATACTTAGATTTATACACAATAGGGACAAAGGTTTCCATAATGAGGGAGAATTTAAAATTTGTTCATCAGAACATGGAAAGATTGGTTTATTTTCAGGGAACTTCCTCAAGAATCCGTGAGAGTTGGCAGCTGAGGGTTATGGTGTCATGTACAAAACTGAGTTTGGACAACAATAAGTTGCCATAAGGTTGAAGTTTACAATACAGTTTGGGAAAGTTAACCAGATTAATCTTACCTCACACCAATTTTCTTGTCAAGCAAATCCTCTGTCAGGTACTCCAAAACTTTTCCAGATATTTCGTGCTCTGTTTAAAAAGAGATGTGCATAGGGACAGATTTGATTTTGAGAAATCATTAAAAGCAAGATATACTTCCAGAACCCTTAAACCTCTTGCGTAAGACGTCACAAGCCCTACCAGCGCCCTCACTGAGGTTAAATGAAGACGCATCATTCAGGGCTTGAATTTGAGGTCAAAATCCACAAGACGGCACAGCTTGTAGCTAAGCAAGTTTACTTGGCCAGATTTATTTTTACCACACCAGACTTGAAAAAACAAAAATTGCATACACAGTTTAGGAGTTGAACTGTTTCAATTCAAACAAGCATGAAGAGAAGATTCGTCTCATTTGTATAATGGGTATTCTTCCATACTCAACAGAATTGAAAGAGATTTATCAGACTGAAAGTCAACACTTTAACAAAAACACAAGACTGCTGGACTTGTCCAGTCATGAGTTTGCTGGCCCGATGCTATAAACATTTTCCTTGGGCCTGCTGTCCTGTTTAATTTTTGAGCCTATCATTGGTCGAGAGTTGGGCTCATCTAATTTTGTAGGATACTAACTTTTGAACAGTGTTGCTTCATTTTTGAATCCTTTCATTGTGAGATATTCAGCCACATCTTTCGGCTCCCACTGCTGGAACTCGGCAAAGTCCATAACGTTGTTGGACTCACTGCCCGACGCCGTCGAGGACTGACTGCCTTCGGAGAACCTCCTACGTTTCGAGAGATGAGTCGCCATACCAATCTGCTGTCTGCACAAATTAACCACTCCAGCCTCAGTGATGGAAGCAACGGGAAGCACAGATACAAATCCACGGGCAGCCAGAGCGACTGTATAATTACAGAGGTATGGAAACCTGTACATATTTAAAAAGAAGGAACAATATCTAAGCATTTGTTTCATAAAACTATTTAATTGGGATTGTAACTGCTACTAAAATGCGAAACAATGTTACATGTAGGTGAAACAAACACATTGCTGTGAACCATACATGTACACACATTCATGCTCTAGCTTTGCACATGTTACATGTACAGGACTTGACTTAGACACGAGGAACTGACTCCTAAACCACATCCTGGGCAGAGTTGAGTCATTAAAGACATTGCAACATTCTTGATGTGACTTCACCTTTATTAAATTACCAGTCATTTAACTGTACATGAAGGTGTCTCTTCCTGCAAGTAAAAAAAAAAAAAAAAAATGAACTAAGTGGGAAGGCCACTACAACCTTGTTCATGTAGCCAGAGTACTTATAGTGTGCACATATGGCTAAACATAAGAACGTGCTATGGTTAAAACTACGACACCCTAGGTGATCCTCAGCGCGTTCTATTTTCCCAATGGAATATGGTCCGCTCCGGGGATCACCAAGGCAATCGTAGCTTTAACCATAGCAGGAGTAAAAGCAGGTTGTTTTATAACACCCTAGATTGTGCCTAGACGTCAACGTACCAAGAATCTGCTTTTGTTATGGTTATAGTATATTGGTTGCCATGGGACAGTACATCGGTTGCCATGGGATAGTACATCGGTTGCCATAGGATAGTACATCAGTTGCCACGGATAAAGTACCTTGTTTGCTGCGTGTATAGCGTGTCGCGTTTGCGTGGCCTTCAAGAAAATTAGACATATCATGTGGCGTGCTCTTAACCAATCAAAAGGCAATCTTTGTGAGGGATGTTATATAACAGAAATTACATAGGGGCGGGAATGCATACTACTATCTTGTCCAAAAAGCAATGATGGACATTTTCAATCCAAACCCCCTTCAGGTTTTCTCCAGGCACCCTGCTAAATGCAGCAAACTGCAACATAGTTGAAATGCAAACCCTGCAGATCAGTGCAACAAAAAGCGACAAGTGATTTTGTCGATTGTGCAGTAAAGTGATTTGTACATTGTCTTAGGATAGCCATACATGTAGTAGGGTGCTAGCCCTGCTGAATGCAACAACATGTCAGTATTCTGTTGACTTTACCTTTATTGATTCGCCCTTTGAATGGGAAGTATAGCCACACATGTAGGTCCTGCACATTGTGTAATGCATGTAATAGAACCCAGATGCACATTGCAAAGAGAAGGCGTTTGCCTGGGTGTTTCTTGCAGTACATGTAGCTTCTAAATGCCCTGCAGCACCTTGTAAATGAAGTAAATGAATAGGTCTAATGGTGCATTACAAGTACAGTCCTGTACTTGTAATTTTGAGATACATACAGTGTCAGGGGGTGACTTTGTATTAGCATAGAGAAAGGTAACCCTTTCATCCCCAATGGTAACTTTAGAGAATGTGCACTAGTGCCTGTATCTTGCACCCCAATGGCAACTTTAGTATGTTAGTTGACCAAGATAACACACAAAAGCACTTGAGCCTGAGCTCAAAGGCCATTTCGTTAAAAAGCTGTAGCTTTGTCCATGTTCATCCTCCATACTCAAGCTTGGCATCATTGGAAAGAGAACTAGATCAGATCTTTCAAATGATGGTAAAATGTTTTGCAATCTTTTTCAGAATTGGAGTGGAAAGATCCGAAATGCCAAACACTTATGAAGCGTCAAAACGGTTGTGTATAAAATAACGTTTGGGTTCACAGGTCACAACGAGGAATTAAAAAGACCAAGACCTTGAACATGTTTTGGCCGATCTCATATATTTTTGGATTAGGTTGTGAAAGGAGAAAGGTTAGGTTGTGGAAAAACACCTACTTCCTGGCTTCTTAATGTCAAACAAAGACAAAATACCAGTCATCAATTGCACTCATAATCACTTTCAGTGATCTAATTCCAATAGGCCCATGGCATGGTAAATGGATGATTAATCATTAAAAGCTTAAGGCAACGTGTTAAAAAACTAAACTGAAAAGTTTAAATATATCATTACTTGTTTAATTCATTAATAAAAATTAACTACAGTAACACTGACTGAGTAACGCGTAACGTAAATGTCCAGGTTGGACTCTTCATTTCACATCACTTTGCATGCAATGTCAAAGGAGTCCAACCTGGGCTAGGATGACTATGATAACTATTTTATAAGTATTGTAGCGGTCTCGTCTCTGTCTGCGACCCGGTCGGACTAAGCCAACGTCAGCGAACGGTCTGGCTTGAAAGGCTGGAGATGTCGATCCGTTTTGGCGGCAGTCTACCGCCAGGCCCGCAGTGCACCACACTAATCAATCCCCACAATATTGTAAACACACACACACCCAAATGGCGGGAAAGAGTACAGCAAATGATGGGGACGTACACAGTTCAATTGAGAGTGACTTTGACTTGTTTAATTACTCATTCCTCAAATCTTCTAGCCTACGTCTCAAAATCTACTTCAAAAGGTTATGGAGCTGATCTTTATTTACACTCACTTTCTCTCATTATTTAAATGATTTCAAAGAGATGAACATAATACAGATGATTATGGTAAATGATTGTGTAGGGCTGGACGTAAATTACATTGACTCACACTAAGGCACGTATGAGGTTCCTTCCCTGTAATTAGTGTAACGCAACACTCTTGTCAATATTGTTCCACTGCTGCTCTGATGGTCGCAACACGGGAAGAGAGCGATTAACGCCCGCTCCGTCCTTTTACATGTATCTAACTTCGCTTTAGGCTGGCAACCCTCAAACAACTGTAACTTAGTTAGACCGTTGCACGACAGCTAGGAAGTCTAGCCAGGGTTACATACGATGCCAAGCGACCTAAAAACTTCAAATGTATCGCCACCACAGTCGATACTGTATTGCATTACATAAGTTACACAGTATACATTACTGTATAGCTCCATGCCACTACCCACTATACTAAACCATAGGTTATAACTTATATTTACTTTATTACTACCAACAACAACAACTCATAATGAAAATGGTAATGGTAAA
>CM021529.1:11771605-11782897 GCA_010994315.2 Pisaster ochraceus
ATTAGGTATCACGTGACCCAAATGCAGCCTTCTGATTGGTCGAGAGGCCCTTAACTCATTGGCGGAATTACCTGAACAGACGAGTTGCACTACTTGCGTTCACTGCGCATGCTCACTTTGGCAGCGGACGCTTTTTGGCTTGACTCTTTGAAGAAGATGAAACGCTTGGCAAATTCCTTACCCGCTCAATCAGTTGCACGAGACAAGACCTGTAGATCATCATGTCTGTAACGCTTGCCTTAATTGGCTTGATTGTCGCTCTACTTGCATGGTAAGAACTCTGTAACTGTATTTTTGGCAAGCAGTTTTTTAAACTATAATTTGAGCTCTAGATTGAAAACGGATAAAATTAGTACAAACTTTGCTCTTAGATGTTTCTGTATTTGTGTGTACCTACGTAAGCTTGTCGTACAGTTTTATTTCATTCCCATAGACGTTACACTGTAAAAACAGTGTTTAGAGTTTAAACACATTTCTAAACATAATTTTGTACCCACTTTTTCCACATGTATAGCGTGAAACATGTTTAGAATATTGTGTGTGTGTTTGAATGATAAATACTTTTGGAGCAAGTGTTCAGGAAGTGTAAAAAAGCTAAGCACGTTTAGCTTTTGAACATTTTTAAAAAGTGGGTACATAAAAAGTGTTTAAATCCTAAACATCGTTTTTACAGTGTAGAGTCACACTGTCCTAAGAGCGGAGAAGTGGGTGAAGTGAATTTAAAATAGGTGTGCTTAACAAACAAACTTGTTACAAATCTTGCGGCAAGACGGGCATTAACAAAATCAAACGGCAGATTTCTATATTTTGTTCTGGTTTTTTTCTTTCGTACTCATTGGCATAACATTGTATTGCTCATTGGACAGTCTGAAGAACCTTTGTTTCAATTGTTTTATTTATTTATTTTTTTTACGGGTCCCTTGTTCTGCATTTACTGCGTTTTCTTAACCGTCATCTATTTAGAATATAAGCATGAGCTTTGGTTTATGGTTGTGTCACAACCTGCATTTTATTCTCAGATTCTAGTGTTTATACTGGTAGTAGGCCGTATCGGTATTGGCGGTTACAACTATGACTACGACTGTCGTTAAGGGTATTGCTAAGGTTGTCCTTGACGCAAGATGACGCGGCGACCCAGCCGTAGCTGATAGCTGTAGTCGCCATTTCGGACATGGCCGTAGTTGAATTTCTACATGTGCAGATCCCAGGAGCGCGGTAGCACGCCCCACCCCACCGCCGCGAAAGGGATGGTGAAGCAAAACTCTACAATAATAAATCCTAATTTGATGTACGACTGTGCGTTTGTTAGGACTATCGCGAAGCCTGAGGTTCAAAAAACTGAAAATTAACTGGCCGCTTTCTGTGTTCGATAGATATTTTCACGCCGGAACAAAACGATTGTCGACCAGATAATACTTCCCGAAAGCCCCATTCCGATAGATTGATACATGTTTGTGTGTTTTCACATGCATCTTAACACGGTGGGACAATTTGATTAAAAGACTTTCATTCTGAGATGAGCTCAAGGTCAAAAGTGATGCCATGAGCTGTAAAAGGATGCCATGCCAACGAAAATTTTGAAGATCCCGGCATGTGAGAAATGTTACTGTTTACTTTATCGTACGAAAACGTACTTGATTTTTATCATGTCACTCGGACTCGCGTTCATAAGCAAATATGAAGAAATGATCATGCAAAATGCGCAACGTCTCAGACTAAACGGGCGGTTTTATAAGGAGGGGGCAACCGGGCGCGCACTCCCCCTTTGCTACAAAACAAAATAAACAACAACGTCAACAACAACAAAACTATGTTGCAAAATAGTATAGAGCAAACAATGTAAACTTAATGTGCAAAAGGGGTCTGAAATGTCATAGGTTGCATGCTTGGAATTTGTTGGCGCCACTGAAGCTTAGATCTCAAGACTAAACAATTGCTGTACTGCTCCCTTGTCAGGCCTAGTCTTGAATTCTCATCTGTTTCTTTCAACTCAATATCAGCCTCCCATGAAATTTGCATTGAACGCATCCAAAACAAATTCCTTCGCTTCCTTGGCAACAATGTAGACAACACACGTATTGTTGATTTGTCTCCTCTTGATTCACTCAAGAAACGTAGACAGACTCTGGATCTGACTTTTCTTTTCAAATGTGTGAACTCTTACTTTACCAGTAATCTGTTTTCCCTTTTCCCCCTGAAGATTCCCCGCCCAAACCTCCGGCATCCTGACCTGTTCTACGTTCCAAACAATAAAGTCAACGCCACTACAAACGGTTTTATTCATCGTTTGTCCTCTAATTACAACAGATTTATCCATTCGAATCCCAGTATTGACATTTTCCACCTCACCCTTCCTGCCTTCAAACATAAAATCAATGAAATCTTGTGATTTTTATTTTTTATCTGAAAGGGGAGGTCGGGTCCAGAGTGTAACTTATGTTTTAACTATTTTGATGTAAGAGCTTCGCCATTTTAATATATGTCTTGTTCTGTCTGTTTAAATAATTTTATTGTGTTATTTTACGTAATTTAATGTTTTTATCCATCCTGTCATTGGCGCTTGTGGTGTTGGATGTGGCTGAAATAGAATAAAATAAATAAACAAAATAAGAGAGCACCTAATGTTGGAAACAGTTTTCTGGGGACCTATAGCTTTAGGGCCCGGACTGCACGCCGTGTGTGGTTTTGCGCTTGGCCCCACGCATTTCCATACTGACCAGAAGATTGTTTCTACACTACACGAAAAGGAGAGGCATACTGTGATATTTGCAGGTAGTTGTGACTTGAACAACCACCGTCATAAAAGGTATGCAGATATCTGCAGGTACACTCTAAAAACATCCGGGTCAAAATTGACCCGGATTCTCGGTCCCATGGGCCTGACCCGTAAATGGTTTTAGTTACCTGGAAACGGCTCAAAATTAGATTTGAGAAGGATTCTGCGTCAGTTTGACTCATTTGTTGGTAATTTTTTAGACTTATTCTGGGTCATACTGACCCAGTTATGGGTCAGGCCCCACGGGACCGAGACCCGGGTCAATTCTGACTCGGGCATGTTTAGAGTGTTAAATCAATGTTGTTTATTAGTGGGTTTTTTATCGTGTTGAGACAAGGATCAGATCTGATTTTATGGGCCTACATACATTATCCAATGGAACATTGTCTGTCTTGGCGCGTATGATATTGTTTTTTGTCAGAATATGTAAAAACCGCTGCTTCGGTGTGCCCCGAAAACAATCCTGCATGTTTACGCGCCTGGTGTGTAAAAAAATATATAAATAAATAAAAATCCATAATCATTCTAGCTAAATACAAATTGACAAATGTCTTCGTTTTGTCAGGAGCACATACAAGAGAAGGACTTACTTCAAGACACTCGGTCTTTCAGGCCCGCCACCGCTTCCACTGTTCGGTAACATTTTATCGTACGGAGGGGTAAGATTTTTTGTTGTTTTTGCTCTTCACGGCAAGAAATATGCGTACACATCAGTCTGTATAAATACTATGTTTGGTGGTCTGTAAATAATCATATAATAATTGTAAAAGTAGTATTTTTTTCTTCATTTGAATGATGAGTTCTATCACGATGTTACCTGCTATAATGATGAAGATGTACAGATCTTGCTCCCAAGAGCGAAGGACGTTTATATACACTTTACAAACTTCCGGGTCAGATTGACCCGAATTCCGGATCCCGGGGGCCTGACACATTTCTGGGTCAATTTGACTCAAGAAATGATTTTAAAATGAGAGAGTGACCCAGAAATGGGCCAGGCTACTTGACCCGGACCTTGGTCAATTCTCACCCAGGAATGTTAGAGTGTATATTTAATGGCAGTTTTTTTTCCATAAACATTTTCTTTTTATAAAGCCTTACCTTGTTTTTGTTTTTGCTGTATGTTTTTTCTCTTTTTTTAATATGGTTTTTATTATAAACAAATTATACATAAATTTAAATAATGTTTTGTATATATCATGTGAACAGGGAATGCACGAAGCACATCAGGCATGGAGAAACACATATGGCAAAATATACGGGTAAGATTTTTTACTTACGTTGTTGAGTTTTCGCCGAGATCATGACTTTCATTTAAAATAATTAAAATGCCCTTCACAATTATTCAAATATTATCATAAACTATGAACAACTTAGTGTTAATTTTTATCGGTGTATTTTTTATTAGACCGATGATGTGAAGAGGTGGACAAATCTATGCAATATTTTCATTATAAATTTGCAATTTTTTTTCTCCAAAGCGAACAAACGGGTCAATCCTCACGACATTGAAGCGAAGAAATGAAGCTGAAGAAAGACATTGAAACATTAAGTTGCGTGCATTCATGTCCGTCAAGCCAGATAACGCAATACCGCTTTCACTGCTTGTTTGTCCCCCAGCCCCCCCCCCCACCCCCAACCGATATAATATGTAAACTGCATTTTCTACACAAATCTGATCTATATATATTACTTTTATGTGTAAGGTCTATTTCTTGAAAACTAGACCAAAGCCAAAGAAATCTTACAAATGTAGCCTCCATTATAGTTTTATATATTTATTGATATTGAATTCTCATCGACAGTGTTTTCGAGGGGGCGCGGAAGGCCATCATAACCTCTGACCTGGACATGATTGAGGAAGTCCTTGTCAAAAAATTCAACAATTTCTGCGATCGTCAAGTGAGTATTTATACATCTATTCCCCCATACCAACATAACCTTCCCGGTCATTTTTGCAGCCATTATGTGGCCAGTTTAAACGTCGCGTCATTCAAAACCACGCTCTTCAAAACAGTCAGTCAATTTCACTTTTGCGTCATCTGGTTACAAAAGATTCAATAGAAAAATCCTATCGAACAGCAGTCAAACTCTGAGCGTTGTGTTTTTTAATTGCGCCTGCGTACCTGCGTACCTGCGTACATAGGCACCGTCCATCCACAGTAGGATGTTGCCCTATCCTTAGCCGCTCCCTGCATTCTTTACTAGTGTCACCTCTCCATCTTTTCTTTGGTCTACCTGTGGATCCTTTCTCAGCTCTGGGTTGCCATTTTGTGGTTCTTATTGTCCATCTGTTGTCTGTCATCCTTGCTATACATGACCTGCCAATTTCCATTTCATTTTGCTGACATAGTTTGTGATATCTGTCGTCTTTTTGTTTTGTCTCTGATTGTTTGGTGATGATTCCGGTCTCTCGGTGAAATCCCTAGCATTATTCTTTCCATTACCTTCTGAGTTGTAGCCAGTTTATTATAGTGGTCTTATTGTATGGCCCATGTTTGACTTACATGAAAGTTATCGTTGGAAGTACACATTGATCGAGCACCTTTTTCTTTAACGACATTTGGTAGATTTTTGTCGCGGAAGATTTCTCTGTATATCTTCCGAAAACACCCCCACCCTGTCTTTACTCTGTTGAGCAGTTTCTCTGTAGTTTCGCTTGCATTTCTAGAGACTGGTCAAGGTATTTGTATTCATCAACCTTTTCTATTGTGTGAAGCGATATTTGTCATTAATTTTGTCTTTCTTTGTGTATTTTAAGTCCAGAACGTTTGCATTCTTGGTCGAGCGTATTTAATTGTTTTTCTATACTTTTTGGTAGAGTTTGTGAATGTAGCTACACCATCAGCAAATCTGAGGTTCGAAATATATTCGCTGTCGATGTTAATTCCTTCTTCTGCCAGCCGTGACTTCTTGAAGATTTTGGGGATAATGGGTCACCTCGTCGAACACCTCTGGATATTTTTTTATTTCTGATGAAATTTCTCTATTTAGGTGGATTCAGCTGTCGCATCTGTGTATATTCAAGGATATTGATGAATAGGTTTCATTTATACTCATATTTGTCGTAATGCTCCAAACGTTGACGGGTGTTCTATGGAATCATTTTTTTTTTCAAAATTCACTAAGCCGATGCACAGGGGCAATGTGTATTCTGTTGTTGTCTGGGTTATCTGGTTTATAGCTTGCATATGACTAGTTGTAGAAAGCCCCTTTCTGAACCATGCCCGATCTCTTGTTTTTGAATTTCATCTAGGACCCTTTCTATCTGTTGTGTAGCACTGTTGTAAATATTTTGTATTGGTACAATAGAAGACTTATTGTTCGGTAATTCTTTATTCCCTCCCTATTTGAAGAGAATACTTATTTTTACCTCCCCCAGCCCTTTGGAATCATTTTATCGTTTAAGATGGCATTAAATAACTTGACCATTTCCATGGATTATCACTTATATGCCTATGGATACTATGTCGATTTTGTCTATGTCCGGATATATGTTTCTTGTTATTTGGTTTACTGCCCTTTGGACTTCTGATTGAGTGATTGGTGGGACATCTAAACGATCTGGGCTTGTTCTGTTGGCGTTTACTTCCTCCCTTTTTGTTGAACTGTATAGATCTTTGATCAGCACATATTTCCAGTATTTCTGTTCTGTCTGTCTTTTTCTCCACTTTATAGCTTTTTCATTGAGCTGATTTTCGGTTTACTGCTGTTTTTGTCGATTTTGTGCTTCTTCCTTTTCTGATGATTGATTCCACCCTGTTTGTTTTTCGTTTTCTTTGTCTTTGTCTTCTTTTCTTTTCGACGAGTTCAGTTTATTTCACATAGTTCAATCTTCTCGTATTCTTCTCCTGAGAACTTGTCTTTTCTTATCTCGTGTAAGAATTTCCTTGTCTTCCGATGTTGTAGCCTGTTTGTCTTTGTCTTTCTAGCTAGTTTTCTTCTTTGAGTATATTGTTGAATTTCAAGTAGCGCTCATTTATTTCTATAACTTCACCATTAAGTGTCTCAAAGCGGTTGTTGAGGTTCACGTAGAACTCTTCCTTGTTCTCGTAAAGTGTTGAGTACTTGTATTGTCGCGGGTTTTGTTCTTTTAATTGATTTCAGTCTGGCTAGTTTATTGCTGATAGATACAGGTGTTCTCACTAACCTATGGTCGCTTCCGATGTGTACCTTAGTGACAACTTCGCAGTTTTGAATGATACCTCTCTGGCTGATTAATTGCGCCTACCTTCGCTAAATAGAATGCCGTTTTTGCATGGCTTTTAACAGACCGCCGTTCAAGTTGAATAATGAATACCACGGCATTTAAATCCGCACGCCTTAAAGTGAAATTGAATAGGCCATTATGAGATGTGGCGGACACCATACTGCGGTCCCATTTTACTTGACTAATATAGTGACTGCATTAAACCCACACCAGTGCACTCGTGCAGTGTCCACCTTGTCTCATAAAGCTAGTGACATCGATTTCAACTGAAGAAACAAATTCGTTGTAATACTTATGGAAAACATGAAATTAAGCCTAGGGCTCTGTTTTTGTAAATACTTACAACCATGCTAGGTGTGAGGTTGAATTTATTAATCAACTTTTTATACGGCTGGAAGTAGAATTAGCTCCGAACCGAAAACCCGTTTAATCGTATAAATCACGTGACCTTTGTTTAATGATCCAAAATGGCAACATGGTTTGAGACTATTTTGACTTTACTCCTGGAAGACCTTTAGAGTCGTTTCTGAGTCTGTTTTGTAGCCAAAATAGCCACCGGAAGCCAGTGTGTGACTTTAAGACGTTGCTGTGGGTGCTGCATTTTTACCGTGGAGCCCCCTACTCACCTGTTCATGTTTGGTTTGTAACCCCCTAAGACATTTCCTCTACGCCCGGACCTCCTCAGTAATGATCTCCTAAGTCTCAAGGGGGATCGATGGAAGTTAATGCGGAGTACTATTGCACCAACATTCAGCAACAGCAAGATGCGCAGGGTAAGCCCGTAATTACATGTTGTATTCCAACATGAAAGGTGTCATAAGTGTCCAAAACAGAAATTGTGTTGTGGTAATGACCATGAAATAGCGCAAAAAAATAAAAAAAAATAAAAATAAAATAAAAAATTGGATCACCTTTTTGTTTGCTCCTAACAATAATAAATTGAAAAGAAAAAACGTTGGACTCAAAGTTAATTAGGCTAGCCGGAGGAATGTGTGGGAAGGGGGATTTTAGTATTTGTACAGTCAGTTAGGAAATACAACGGCAACCACTATTCTGGGAACTGTGTTTTTCATTTGGTAAAGTTCAGACTCATTTGATTGTTGGTCTCGATGAAAAATCACGTTGCATATTTTGCTTTTCAATCCAACACCTCTGATTTGTTGTTGGTACATGTGGTAATAGCCAACTAAGTTCAAGATTGGTGCCGTGTATGTAGGGCTTTAAAAACGTTTGTTATAAGACAAACAGGGTTGGAAAGATGTTTCAAAAATAGAACAAAATGATTCACACAAACATCCCTGGAGTTTGAGATGCCGGTGCTAGGCCTATAGGTGAAATTAACATAACGGTAAAAACCATAATTGCTATCTAGTCTAATTTGTAATAATTACTGTTTTTTTTTCATAGCTAAAGTATCAGACATACTCTTTGGATAAGAAGATTTGCTGTTCTTATTATTTATTTATTTTTTTCTTCTTTTTTTTGATGTTGAAGATGGCGGATTCTGTCAATGACCGTGCTAATCTATTCATAAGAAATGTTCAGAGACGCGTGGATGAGGGGAAAGGTGATATGGAGGTGTCAAAGTAAGTCTCGACAAGATGTAGCAGTACTGTACTTGTACATACAAGTACAGTTATTATCTTGTGCCGGTTTATTTAATTCTATAATGTTTATTTTTACAATTAGTATTAAAATTCCATGCCATGTAGGGCTTACATCTCCGCTATTTTGGGTTTGTTTATTTTTGTTCAAATGGAAAGTAGTGTCAGTTTAAAACTTCATTTTTGAAATTGTGTACTAACTTTTTTATATTCAGTGGTGTAACCAGAAAAAAATTAAAGTAGGCCCTATAGTTTAAACAGTTCCAAATAGCAATAAATAAATTCAAAGAAATAACAAACTAATTAATTCACAAAAATAAAAATAACTACTTTTGAAAACAAAGATAACTGCGTTCGAGAATTGAAATAAATGCTTTTAATTTGTTTCCCTTTTTTTTTACTGCTTTTGGAAATACAATAGCAGTGACATTTATTTACAAATAATTTGTTGAATACTTTAGTATTGCAAACTGCTCATTTTTGTGTGGTTTACCATTTTGTTGTTGATATCTCTGGTAGGATGCTTGGTTCATTTGCCATAGAAACTGGTGCCTTGTGTGGCTATGCTACAAAGATTGACACACAGAACCAGGACGATACCACCTTTATTGACAACGCCAATTGGTTCTTCAAAGGATTCAAAGAAATCCAACTCCCATGGATGATTATATGTAAGTATAGATGTCCAATCGATCAGTCTTCTTGCCGAATGGTGGTTTGCATTAGGTTTGCTTTGTTAGGTTTAAAACCTCGTCAAATCCAACGACAACAGTACTGAATGCATAATTATACGCAGAACCCATGAGCTAAATGCAAAGAAAGATAAGCAAAGGACGATTCCGACCACAGCAGAGACTGTACAATACGTCGCCGTTTTTCTCGAAAAGGCTAATCTGCACAACAGCAAGAATCTCGTGTTTGTAGAAAATCGCGTTGCAAATTGAACTATTTTTCAAACTGCTGTTTCGGAGACTGCTTGATTGTTGTTGGGTTTTTTTTTTCTTCTTTTTTCTTTTTTAAATTTTACTGCCCAAATAAAGCTGACCCACCCCCTCCTTCGACATACAGAACTGTCATGTTTTCAATCTTGCAACTGTTTTGATGAGTTGATAATTCATAGACACATTCGCTACTTGAACAACAGAAAAGTGCAGTCAGAACATTGTGTACAAATCAAGGCATTGAGAAAACGCTAAACCTAGGTCAACAGAATCGTCGCTTCGTGAAAACGAAGACGAATTGTCGTTTTGAATGATGATGAAACTTGTGTTTAGGTCCGCCATTTTTTTATTTTTTTTATCTAAGCACTGATTTAATGTTTCATACAATAATGTAATATTCTGATTGATTTGTAATACGTTTGTTGCAGCTCGCGCTTCGGTTGTTACGAATCTCGTAGGGTAATATCAGATGTTCAAGGTAGTTACCAACACGAACGCCAAGTGATGTGGTTAACTTATTTTGGGCATAATATAGGCCTATACTGAACTTTGCTTTCAGTATAATCATTCTCAGTTAAACATCTACAGTATATGAAAATTAAATCCCTGTTGAATTTTTTACCCACAGTGATGTTCTCGTGGACGGAGCCCGTATTCAAGTGGTTGGGATTCTCTATTCACCCAATGCCAGCCTTTAACTTCTTCAGGAATTTAGTCAAGGACATCATAAATACACGCAGAGCTGACCCCAACCAAAAGGTACAAGTGACTAAAATAGTATCAAATACACACACACATTCAATTGTTAACATCCCTGTGGAGACAAAATTTTGTTCCTTTGTCCTTCTAGTTAAAATCCTTCCAGATACTTGCGGGGCACCCCGGGCTTTAGAATGCCTCTATGGAAATTCATTGTTTTCCCTTTTCTCTTTTGTTCTCAGTTTTCATAAGGAAGCGAATGTTAGTAGAACTCAGCTGTGTTTTAAACACACTCTGTGGATATTCCTTTTTTTCTGTTCTCTAGATATTTTTCAACACTGTTTAAAGAAAATAAATAAATAAGTAAATAAAAAACAGTGTGTGGACGTGTGTAAGTCCCCATAGTCTTTGTAGTCCCTGCAATGTGTGGACCTGCTGTTGTGTTCTCAGGTCAACACCCCTTTGGTATTTAATGTTTGGGCATTGCAATATGATAATGAACATAATATTACTCGAGTCTGAGTCTCGAGTTTTGCTTCTGCATGCATCCTTGTAATCGGTCATGTTTTCAGGCACTTTTATGGAACGATGGTAAGAAAATGGGGTCGGAATTTTACTGGGGAGGGTTGCTGGTGAACCTGTCTACCCGTTGAAACCAAGGACTGTAACACAAGGGATCCGCGTGGTTTGGCAGATACAAGGCATACTCGATTCGCGTTGTATATAAAACTAACTGAGGGGGCGTCAGTAAAACAAATAAAAACAACAACCCTCCGTGACACTAGGCCTATTGCTTACTTATTGAGTAACAGTTTTTCATTAAAAAGTCGGTACTTCGCCATTTCTTCTTCAAAAAATCTAAAAAATTCTACAACCGCACCTAGCCAAATAGCATGCCAAATGTCTTATCATTATCCGGAGTTTGTTTTTCACTAACACTATCCAACAATGACCCGCTCTCCAGGAATTCCCATAGGAATTGTACAGCAATATTACTCAGCCTTGCTATAGTTGTGTAAACAAAGGGTGTTATTCAAAGAAATGGTTGATTGAGCAGAAAGA
>CM021529.1:11791181-11819213 GCA_010994315.2 Pisaster ochraceus
CAAATTATAAAAAATTTACCCAGTCAGTTTCCCTTGTGGTTTATTACTTGATATTTAAAATAATAAAATTAGTGGACATGGTTGACCCAACAACACTTGTTTGAATTAATATTTGGACATTGTCTCATCTGGCGTAGCCCCATAAATAGTGCCAATACTTTGGGCTCATCCGCTTGTTGGCCCTACGTCCAAGTGAAGTACACTGTACAGTATACCTTCCAGAAGGTGAAATAATTTTTCTAATAGAAACACGCTTTTATGCAGTGATTTTCCCCCAGTTATCACTTACCATAGCGCAATTGTGGAGAGCATAATAACATAAAATATTTCGTTGTAGTTTTGTGAAAAATCTCAGTGCTGGCAATCGTTGATTTAACATCATCTGCACCATGTTTACTAAAGCACATGTCATGTCATGATTTGCTGTAACATTGCGCTGCTGGCTGCTTATCCATGTCCCTCGCTTGTGGTGCTGTGAGCAATGAATACCACCTTTTACATGTTGAATAGACTGCTCATAACATATGCGCATCGGTCTGTCAGTAAACATCATGGCGCCAGGGATATTTAATTGAGTGATCCTAGCTCAGAGATTTTTATAAGATTACATCAAAACAAGCGCGCAAATTTTTGTTTTAATGTGTTCTGTACAATCGAGCTGTACGGTAAGTGACAACTGGGGGGAAAATCTCAGCATAAAATTGTGGAATACATGTAGGCCTATGTCATGTATGTAGGGTCCGAGTGAACACTCTTGTTTGTTGGGACCACTGAACAAATTTTATAACAACAAAACAGGGATAAAAACTGCTCGAAAAAACATCAAAGACCTCTACAATACTTTAAACTCAACCGAGGTACACAGGAGTGTTGCTATTTAATTATGGTGGTATGATTGTGTTAGATAAGATTCTCAATAAAAAAGGAAAGTTTTTGGCTAAAAATCTGAACTGTTGCCCAAAACGGGTTGCGCATGGCGTCTGTTGTGGGTTGATGTGCATGGTCAGGGAGTGCATTTTACAGATCATATTCTGCAGGTTGCACTCTACAGATAGGGCAGCTCAATCTGCAGATTTGGTAATTTGTGCAAATCCGTTGAGTGCACTCCAATAATGCATTTTTGTATATGGCACTGGCAGTGGATATTTAGCCACCACCAATTGTACAAAGCCGTAGTAAAGTCAGGTACTGTGCCGGCATTGTTGTTTTGACTTCTTATTCACGAGATGGAAATCGGACCATTTACTTTATTTCCCTTTAAACAAAATTCTCAGTGGCCACAAATCAGGAAACAAAATTTGTTAATTACACACACATTAAGTGTACTATCCATTTAAATCTAATAATATTTTGTATATATAACTACTAGAGTATTCTTATTTTGAGATGCAAAAAACACTTAAATAAATAAATAAACATGGGTAATTTTCCGAATTAAATGTGGAGCTTGTGGTTGAAAAGCGATTTTGTTTCCTCTTCACTAGTGGGATGTGGACGTAAAACCTGGTAAATTAATATGCCTATATTAAAGACAATTGTGCAACAAAGAGGGCATTATCTGATGTACTGGCTGAATAGGCCTATAGTTCACTAAAACTTAAAGAAAGCAAGTGTGCCAAGGTAAGCCTACCTTTTGATATAATCTATTTGTATTCAATCATTAATTCAGATGAGCGTGACTGAGCCCTGACTCCTGAGACAAAAAGACCAGAAATTTTCTGAAGACCACTTTAAATGCATACACAAACATGACAAGTCGAGGGCATCTGCGCTCAGGAAGTGCCAATTTAGACAACAGAGCTTTTCGTGAAGCCGTCGCTAGGATGAGGGAGGAAGTCCTAGAAAGTAAAGCAGAGACCCAACGAGTCAAAGACCAGCTCAACTGCCTCGTCATGCTCGTTAAAAGGTAAACCTCTTCTGTTTGCAGACTTGAATGATGTTGTTCCAGGGGTCGATTCACAAAGCACTAAGATTCATCTTAAGATGAGTTGTCAGTATTGTACCATAGTGATTTGTATTGTGACATCACACTTTGCTTAGCAATTAGGAGTGATTTGAAGTTAAGATCAATCTTAACTCTGTGTGAAATCGAGCCCTGCATTTAGGAACAGTAATTACTGTATGTCATAAAATATGTGAATTAGTTTTTTGAACCAAGGTTGAGATAAAGTTTAATTTAGATTCCATGGTTGTACCCCTAAATCTACTCCAATCTACTGCACCATGCAAAGCTTCAACTCTCAACGTGTTAGACTAAGAACAGTTACAATAGTTTTAAACATTGTTTAAGGGTGGACAGTCAATATAGGCCTAAATCGCTCCCCTCGGGGTTAGAAGTTGGCAAATTAGTTCATTTTTATAACTTCCAACATCAAGGGAACGGGAACTAATATTGACTGTCCACCCAATATAAACCATGTTTATGTGAGCCTATTTGTTTTCTATACCTCATACTTCTCAAGTTCGGCATCAGCTGAGGAAAAAATTGGATTTTATGACATTAATGTGTGCTGCTTTTTTTTTATGTGTATCTAGCCAGGGTGATCATTGTGATATGTTCACCTGTGTGTACTACATTCGTGTGACAGTTCACGATTACGATCATGAAGGGTATTGGTAGTAGACTGTTACATGTCATTAGAGGGGGGCGGGGTGGAGAGGCCATGTTTTTAAGGGTTTTTGTAGGGCACTACATGTCTGGACTTTTTCTTGGGACCCCCTAAAAATATTGGTAGCAGTTACACAAACCAAGTACAACTGTAGGACCTGTGAGTGTTTTACCATTTACCACAAAACGATACGTTATTTGTTTTTTAACAAAATGAACAAACATTGTTTCTTTAATAACCATATATACAGAACTTATTAGAACCATGTCTTTTAGTTGACTTGAGTGGTCACTATCAAAGGTATAGAGTGCTGAAGGCGCAAGATAAGAAGCTTGGGCTGAAGTGTGAAATGTTCACTGGATCACAAGCAACTCTTTTGATGTATCAATAGATTCGTATACAATGACCATCACTATCAATGATATAACAAAACATCAATGATATAACAAAATATTTGCTTGCTGGGCTGAAATAGCCTCCTTGTGTTTTTTAAATTCTAACAATAGATAGAGCTCCAGCTCCCCATGTTGCGACTTTGGGGCTCTCTAATCTTTGGTCACTATTACGTGTGAATGTGCAATTTTTATTTCTCAGACTAATATGTATTGAAAGACACTGATTGCTACATCAAACAAGCTTTTGCGTAGCAACCTAAAGATCAGCAAAGATGCGTATCTTTTTGGCACATAATTCATCGGAAATTGTGTATGGGTGAGAAACACCTAATTCAGTCTGAAGAATTTAGTTTGATTTTTTATTTGTAACTAAACAAGGCACACTGTACTAGACCTGTATCATTCAGTCCTTTAAAGAAAAGTAACATAAGCTACATGTACAAACTTTCTAAATTTTCCAACTTTCTAAATTATAAGCTAAAATTTCATTGAAGAAGGTACAACGTTTGTACAAGGCGCTTGTACAACTTTTTTGGCAGCTTTATATACTGATTAAGATTGTTTTCCTTTTGTGATTCACAACCAAACTGTACCTCTCATTCTTTACACAGGGCATGGATGGGAGACCAGGCAGCAGCTGTCCACGTGGCAAATATCGTTGGTAAGTATTTTCCATTCATGTCTTAAAATTAACACTGAACCACAGGTCAGAGGCCAGCGATTCTACCATTGGGCTGGTAAAGTCGGAATCAGATACATCCGGGAGCCTTGTGTTTTTAGCTTTGCTGTGAAGTATCTTTATCAAAACAACATTATAATTTTGGGTTGAACAAAGTAAAATTGACCAGAGTGGCAACCTCTGGGTTGATATTCTTGCACTCTACCAATACCAACTGAGTTATCTAGCCCTAATAATGGCGGTCTCCCTATTTAGTCAATATCTTTGTTCGGGGGTGCCAGACAGTTAGCCATTCAACCTTTAACTGCCGTATAGCCAGAGATCACACCCAAGTTTACATACCACCAGGGAAGCTGCAGCAGAGGGAGACTGCCAACACAGGGCTAGAAAGCTCAGTTGGAAGAGCCTTGGCATGTTAATCCTGAGGCCGTTTGGTTCAAATCCCGCGCTAGCTAATTTTTCTTTGTTCATCCCAAAATTAAGACACGTTTTTGTCATCCTTATTTATAGGTACCGTTCCTCCTAAGTTTCTACAGGATGAGGAGAAACAAGTAAATGCTGTCAACAAGGTACGTATGAATTTAATCTTTAAAGGTAGATTACATCATGTGCAGACATGAAGAAAATGTACCTCCAAATTGCTACAAAATAACTTATGTGACTGAAAGTACATAAAGTTATTCCCAAGTATCCAGTAAAATGGTCTAAAGAAATATGCAAATATGTACCAATTTGGAAACAATGGTCAGTCAACTATTGTTTGAAGGTGTGAGTTTTAATACAGCAAGGTCTGTCAGACAGCTTAAATTTTCACGATTTGCTCTTGTGTTTCTTTTTTTTTTTGGCGTTGAAGGATGCACAAATGTAAACAGACCGGTGGAACGATATTTCATATTAAATCCTACCCCTCAAATCCACATTTACCAGAATTAAAATATTTTTATTAAAAAGGTACATTAGTCTGGAGGTCGCAGGTTAAAATCCCGCTTTAGTAAAAAAAAATTCCTAGTTCAACCCAAAGTCATTTTATTTTATTTACTTTTTGTATGGATTTATTTGTGTAATATTTGTATTAGCTGCCACATTTCATAAATTATATAATAGAAAGTAAAGTAAAATTGACCAGAGTGGGATTTGAACCTGCAACCTCAGGATTAATGTTCCGGCACTCTACCAACTGAGTTATCTAGCCCTAATATCAGTGGTCTCCCTATTTTTGTCAATATCAATATCTTTTTTGTTAAATCTAATTTCTTTATCTAAGAAAGTATACATAAAATTGAATTTGAATAAATTACAAGCTTCTCTTTATGTTTTACTCCGTAAAGACAAGAGCTCTTCACCACTGGGCCATGCTCTCCATTGGGCTCCTCAACCGCCACTTCAGGCAGCTGGAGAAGCAAGCCTTGTCCAGGGCAAAGGAGAGGCTACAGCAGAGGCAGGACTTTCTGGACCAGCAGCTGGCTCGACACAGAGTCCTCCTGAAGCAAGCTAGCGGCATAGGGCTGGCCAGCATGAAGAAGACTTCTAACCCTTATCTGGAGGTGGGTCTGTGAATAATAATTTAAGATTTTCATCAATTGGGTTCTGCTTTGCAATCAGTAGGATTATACATGAAGGCAGTGCTGATTGCTTTATCACACCAGATTGGCGTGTCAAAGTGTGCATTGTTTGTACGACAGGTATGCAGAGCTATGTTTGAATTATGAGACCCGTTATATTGCACCTTATAAAGGGTTTACAAAGTGCTGCAGCGCAATCTGCGGCCAACCATGCCAAAAACACCGTAGTCAAACTCCTTCTCTTAATGAGTACACTGGGTTGTTTTACATGCAATATACGGAACAAGGGACCTATAACTTATTGTCCCATCCTCTGGTCAAGCAATTATGGTTAAGTGTCTTTTCTCAAGGACAAGTTCCGTGACCAGGATTCCCAGGAACAGAACCCTCACTCTGACAACTATAGAAGTTAAGTCTGAGCACTAGACCGCTGGGCCACGACACTCTACAAGTTGAAGCCCTAGATTTTGTCCATTTAAACACAATACTTACAAATGATATTGTAACTTGAATTCTACTTGTAGGCTCATCTGTTGTGTTGTCATTTTCTTTTTCAATCCACTTTGACCTTCCCCGATAATTTTTCAATCCACTGTGACTTTCCACTGATAAAATATGAGGTCATGAGGTATTTAAGTGCTACCACTATCTTCCTGGCTAAATTTTGGAGAGACGTTTTTTGAAGTGCAATCTAATCATTTAGTCTCAAAAGTATGTCTTCGACCGGCAAAGTCATAATTTAAAAAAAGAGCACTACATTGCCACAGTTGCTAAGTCTAGGTCTGACTAGTTCCCAGATTGTACTCCTCCAGCGTTATATAATGCGAGACTGACACCCTACAGGGATAGGTCTGACTGTATACCATAAGCCCAGTGGACTCCTCCATTGCATTGTGATACATTTTACCCTGCGTCTAAGTCAGACCATCGCTACAGAGACATTCACAGCAAGCTTGTTTAGCCAAGGGTTTTTTACATGATTGTTCTACTACCGGTCAACATTACAAGAATTCATTGTTACTAACAATAAGGTGCATTACAATTCTTTAGTAAGTTTGCCCCCTATGAAAAATAGTAGATTAATAACCCATCTCATCTCCAGTAAACAAAGTTATGACAAAACAATTTTATTGAAAAGGGAGAAATTATCTTTTTTCTTTCGCCAACCTCTGACATTTTTCTTAAACTGTATTTTACTTTTTTGAAACAATCCACCGCAGAAGCCTCCCAGTGCGTGGAATTCCAGACCCAAATCTTCCAAACCAAGTCACCTCCACCAGACAGAGTTTGACTACCCTAAAGACTTTCGTCCGTCCAAGCCTGATCCTACCATGGCTACCAACATGGTGGAACACCTTGCTAATGCAGCCATGGCAGACAGAGAAGTAAGTGTTGGAAAAGCTTTTTTCAAATTTTAGTGTTGCGACATCTACATGTTTTAAACGTTACAAGACAGACACCTTAAAAGGTTTGTTTTGACATTTTCTAACCCTTTAAAGGCAGGGTGTACTTTTGGTAATTGCTCCAAAAAGTTAATGACCATAAAAACTTACCTGGTAAAGAGCACTGTAGTTTTAGTGTTGTAGTTTTCACGCGAAAACTCGAGTCTGAGAAAGGCTTCTAGAATGAAGCTTTTTTCTCAGGCAACTGAAAGCGCCTAATTTTATGCAATAAAGGTTTTTTTTTATTTTGCAACTTTGATGACTAGTTGAGCCCAAACCTTACAGTTTTTTTTTTTTTTTTGCATACATGTATGTTGGGATTCAACAAGTGAGGATATTGGTCTTTGGTTTTTGACAATTACTGAAAGCATACCCTACCTTTATACAAAAGCAAAATGAAAAAAATCAAAAACACTAATCTTTTAAAAGTGTATGTTTAAGGGTTTCTTGATCTAATAATTAAATATTTTTAAGTGGTTTTTTTCTTCCGCAAGATATTGTACTTCATGTAATGGACGACGACAGTTAACAAACCAAAAGATATCCAAGTATACATTGCAATACTGTGTTCAAAGTTGTGTGATGATTTTATGATGTGGACATGTCTTAATTCGCGGCTACGGCTGTGGCTGCTGCTTGGTCGCCGCGTCATTATGCGTTAAAGCATAGGCTAACCTTGGCAACACCCTTAGTAACAACCCCTGCCATAGCCATGGGCCCAATTTCATAGAGCTGCTTAGGCAGAACATGATAAAAAATGTGCAGGATACCAGTAAAAAATGGTACATGTTTCATGGCATTGTGACGGCTAACCTTAATCTGGTAAGCATAATGTTGCTGGGCTTAGTTAGATTTTGTGCTTAAAGGTATTGTACACTTTTAGTAACAGCTCAAAATCAGTGTCCACATTTTGTGTGATTCAACATATGCATGAACAAACAAACCTGTGAAAGTTTGAGCTCAATTTGTCATAGAGGTCACGAGAAAATGGTGAAAAGTTTTCAAACATCAAGTTTTTATCACGCGTGATAAAAACTATTGTTTTACTCATTTCTCAGAAACGTTAGCATTTTAGGCAGAAATACTTTAAGGAACCCTTTCTACCATTACTTAACTTTAAATCATGTAAGATGTGAATCTGTGAACATTTGTGTTTTTGGAATTTTCGATCTTACCAATAGTGTACAGGGCCTTTAAGCAGCTCTATGAAATTGGGCCCTGGACTTTTTCCTCTGTGAACTGGTTCGGTACTTACATGTAATAACCCTAACCCTAACCCTACAAAGAGGTGTGATAAGTATACCCTGCTTTCCTGAGTACTGTCCAAAAAGGAAAAAAAAACACAGGCGTACCACTCAAGTGGGATTCGAACCATGCCCGTCACCATTCTAGAGTCAGATTTGTTAATACCATTAGACCACCGAGTTTGCCCAGTGACATGAGATCATTTTGAATCATTTCATACGCAGTAGGTCCCATAATGCACCATTTACACTTCAAGAAAATGTTTAATATTTGCATCGGTAAAAAGAATACAGTCAGCTCTCTTTATAGCGAGTGTCGTTATAAAGAGGTTCTGCTTATAAAGAGTACATTCTGAAGTCCCAAATCTCATTTCTGCTTTGCGTTTCTTTGTTTTGCTCTCCTTATACCACCGTTTCTGTTATAAAGAGATAAGTTGGCCAGTTCAAGTGACCTTGTTATAATAAGAGTTGGGTTTGGGGGGGGGTTTTATCCTCCCTTCAGTTAGGCACTGTTCACTCACAATCTACCTTATTTGTATTTGTCAAAGAGCTTGCCATTTAAAGTTATTTATATTTGCCTTTGTTTCCACAGTATGCTAATGCAGCAAGAGACAGATTTTCTCAGGTTGGTACTGATTTCATCATTGCTGACTTGAATGACAAGACATTGCTTGAAACTTGGTAGTGCCAATAGAGACCAAGTGCGCCCTCAATATTTTTTTAAGTGTTTTAATTAGCATATTTACAATAACAAGTAAAATTGTGTCCACGAACTTTGGACCTTCCTCTTTTTCCCTTTTGGCTTTAAGCAAGAGAGAGCATATTATTCTCGATAAGTGTTTCTCTCTCTTTTTGTAGGGAGCATGGCTCTAGCAATGCTCCAAATACTATCTATTTGGGAGGGATAATGTCCCAGAACGCTCTTAGAGTAATGTACTGTCTTTTTAAACATCGTTGTGTATGAGACATATTGTAATTGTTAGGGCTAGTTAGGTCGGCTATTATAAACTCGTATGTGTATTTAGCCAGCCTTGTCTTTTTTTTTATTATTTTTTTTAAGGTAGAGTCATAGATTGGTAAACACTCAAACGAATAAATTTATAATTAAAACTCACTTGGTGAGAAGCAACGCAGCTTTTCATAGAATAAATTATTTTGAGAAAGGATTCCCTTCAAATTAATATGGTTTGTATAAATTCTCACCTCAAAACATTTAAATCTTAGAAACGTTTTATGCATGAATCGTTTATGAGATTTCTTAGGGTTGGTTTCGTTTGCAAACACTTTGGCCAGAGATGCGGTTGGTACCCACTGTCACTTTGCTAATCGTGCAGCCGATTTCATGAAACGCTAGGATTAATCCTATCTCGAGTTAGGACGAGTAACTAGTCCTAACTTAGGATTAATCTTAAGTTTTACATGTTACAGTGCAAGGCTGGGACTCGTCCTAAGTCCTAAGATTAATCCTAAGTTAGGAAGAGTTTGGTGAAATCGACGGGTGGATGGATTCGGCGTTCTTGAGAAAATACTGTGACAGTTTTTTTGCTGTTTCCTCAACAAGTAGACACTGTATTCAGCTGAAACTTTCATGTGTTAGTTTTTATTATAACTTTTTGTTTGTTTGTTTTTTTGCCTAGAAATCAGTATTCTGTTGACAAAAACCGATCTTTGACCCTACCTTTTAAGTGAGGGAGGGCAATTAGGAATTTGTATACTCCCTGCTGGTTCCTGTTTTTAAATTAATGAATTTATTAATGAATTTGTTATGTGTAGTTATGTTGTGCATTATATGTATTTCATTGATATATTATTATTAAACTAATGAACTGTTATGTAATCTTTACTCTATACAGGTATATTGTGCTTGTGGACATCCTCAGAATTGAACATGCTTGATGCAAAATTTATTATTAATGCTATTAACATTATTTGTTTGCACATCAACAAAACTTAGTTTTTTAAATTCATTTTCTTCTTGATGGTTACAAAGCATTGTTTATTTTTTTTCTCCAGCCTGATCTTTTTAGTGCAAGCTACGTTGTGGCTGATCGAGGCAAGCCCAAAGGTCCGAGCAGTGGAAACCAGAAATTCACAGAAAACCAAAGAACGAGGCCAAAAAGTGCCGGTAAGATGTGACATAATCATGCCTTTGGATAAATCTTTTAAAAACTGCTCATTCTTTTTTTCCTTTTCTTTTTAGTGTTTGTATTTGCCCTCAGCAGGTCTGATACTGTTTTTTGTTGTAAGGACAGACAGCTTTTCCTTAAGAAGGCCACCTCTATAGAGGAATTTTTGATTTTCAAGTGGGCACCAAGGCGATGGCCAGGTCATGGCAATGTCCTTCGTTGCCCCTGTCATCCTAGTATCAGACCTGCCCCTTCAGCACTCTCTAAGGCCCATAAAAAAAAATTAAAAATAATCCACTGATGTAATTAGTGGGATTTGCACTCACTTGATATTCCTGATGTTCTTAATTCCAATGGAAACATTTACATCGTTTATTGAACATTTGTTTGTGATGTGACACACGGGATATCTTTTAGGGAATGTCCTTGGTTTTACTTTCCCGCTGCCAGGGCCCGCTTTCATACAGCTGCTCAAACAGAGAAAGTAGCTACATGTGTGTGTAAGCACAACAAAATTATGCTGAACAGAATAAGGTTACCAGCCAAAATACCATGTCACATGTAGAAACTGTGGCTGGTATCCTACTTGATAGCAAAAACGTATTTAGCAATATTTTTCGCTTAAGCAGCTCTATAGAATTTAATAATCATTGTATTAGAGGATTGAAGTGTATTTTGCTGGTCATCAGGTATGGGGCAGCAGGTCAATGTATTAAATTTTTCTAAGTAATACTGCTGGTCCATCAGGTAGCATGAACATGTTTGCTTGATTGTGCTTCTGACTAAATATAATTGAATAATAATGCTGAAATAAATTGTTTTTGTTTAATTTCAGCTATTTAGATATATATTTATATTGTATTTATTTGATTATTTGGGAACATCTTACTGTTTTATCAATTGTTTTTGGTGTGCATTTCTTGAATCCTCAACATTAAATCTCATTGGATTACATTAAATCACATTGAATCACATTGAATCAACATTTAATCAGTTTCTCTGTTTCTTCTGTTTCCCAAAATAAAATCTTTGGGAACCTTTGTTTGGGCGATGTTTTTATTTTCCTTTTGTCATCTTTGCGTGATACTGCTGGTCCATCTTGTAGCATGGTCATGCTTGATTGTTATTGTGTTTCTATGTAACTAAAGTATAATTGAATAATAATTCTGAAATAACTTGTTTCTGTCTCATTTCAGGTATTTTGATACATACTGTTTTTATTTGATTAATGGGAATGTCTTACTGTTTTATCTACTGTTTTTCTCATGCATTTTCTTGAATCTGCAACATTGAATCACATTGAATCACATTGAATCACATTGAGTCACATTGAATCTACATTTAATCAGTTTCTCTGTTTCTTTTATTACCCAAATTTTAATCTTTGGGAACATTTATTACATGGTCTATGTCTTGATTTCCATTTGCCAGGTTTGTGTTATGCTGGTCTATCTTGTAGCTTGGTCATGTTTGCTTGATTACAAGTGCTTCTGACTAAGTGTTATTGAATAATGATGCTGACAATTTTGTTTCTATCTCATTTCAGGTATCTTGCTGTATAATGTATTACTTGATTAACTGGAAATATCTCACTGTTTTATCTACTGCTTTTTCTTGTTCGTTTTCTTGAATCCTCAACATTGAGTCTCTTTGAATTACAGTGAATTTCACATTGATCCAACATCTAATCAGTTTCTCTGGTTCTTCTGTCACCCCAAATAAATTCTTTTGAACATTAATTACTTGCTATTACTTACTATGTTTTTATTTTCCTTTTGTCATGTTTGTGTAATACTGCTGGTACATCTTGCTGTGTGGTCTTGTTAGCTTGTTAGCTTGTTCTGACTAAATAGGCCTCATTGAATAATGATGTCAAAATAAATTGTTTCTGTCGCATTTCAGGTATTTTGCTATATACATGTATTGTATTTATTTGATTAATTGGGAATATCTCACTGTTTTATTGTGCATTTTCTTGAGTCCCCAACATTGAATTTCTTTTATTGAATCACATTGAATCACATTGAATCACATTGAATCACATTTAATCACATTTAATCACATTGAATCTCATTGAATCACATTGAATCTCATTAAATGATATTGAATCTCACTGACTCACATTGAATCTCATTGAATCACATTGAATCTCATTGAATCATATTAAATCTCATTGAATCACATTGAATCAACAGTTAATCAGTTTCTCTGTTTCTTTTGTTCCCCAATTTAAATTCTTTCTGCACATCTATTTTTTTTGTCTTTTTGCTTATTTTCCATTGTTAATGTTTGTGTAATACTGCTGGTCCATCTTGTAGCATGGTCCTTTTTGCTTGATTGTGCTTCTGACTAAATATAATTGAATAATAATGCGAAAATAAACTGTTTTTATCTCATTTCAGGTACTTTGATTGTTTTTATTTGATTATTGGGGAATATCTCACTGTTGTATCCATTGTTTTTCTTGTGAATTTTCTTGAATCCTCAACATTAAATCTCATTAAATCACATTGCATCAAGTTGAATCATATTGAATCACGTTGAATCACATTGAATCAATATTTAACCAGTTTCTCTGTCTCTTCTGTCACCGAAAGTAAAAAAAAATTGGAACATTTATTATTTAATTTTGCCTTTAGCATTTCATATCTCTGATGAAAATCTGTTTGTTCCAGTAAATAATAGTTTTTTCTTCAGCTTTTTTGTGTATGCATTTTATTTTGTAAGTCTGTATTTTGTATTTATTTTGGCTCGAACAAAGAAAAATTGACTGGAGCGGGACTAATGTTGGCAGTCACCCAATTTGGCAAATATGTTTGTTTAGGGTGCCAGTCACCAGCCATTCAACATATACTCTATGCCCTGGAACACATCCAAGCTTAAGATACAACCAGGGAAACGGTGTTTTAAATTTAACAGTCAGTTTCCCTTCTTGTTTATTGCTCTGTTTATAATTGTCTATGTTAAGCACTATGAGACCATTTGAGAGGCTCAATATGAAATATATTTATTAATTTCATTGTTACTACTACTTCTATTATTAGTATTTACTCTAAATGTTGAGCTTATAAATTGACCACTACTTTTCTCAAATAGAAATTATTTCTTGTGTGTCCTGGATGGTTTTGATTGTTTTAAAAGGATTTTGTTATACATGTAGTTATTTGATAAGAAAGCTACTAAAAAATTTGAAAGGATGATGGGCTAAATGTACTGTGTCTTTTTCTTTCTGCAGTATTAACGACCACAAAAGGGGAACGGCCTCTGAAATACGAGACCACCCGACCGGTGTCGGGGAAGCCTTCAAGTGCGACCAAACCCCGCGCCAAATCAGCTAAAGCCACCTCCAACCGCATCTTCGAAATGACTGAAGGTCGGGAACCGTCAAATGCCAAACAATTACAAGCGAAATTCACCGCACTGGATGAGGAGTTTTCATTGTTTGACCGAGAGGAGGCGGAGCGGGAGGGCCCCTTAGTCAAGAGAATGAACGGGGGACACACCCACTACCAGGACAACGTCACAGATGGGTTGAGAAAGATTGAGCTCATGGAGGATGACTTTAGAAAGACGACCAAGATGCTGCAGCAGAAACTTGGTATCACAGGGGGCGGAGTTGTATGAAGTAGGGGGCGAGCCCTGGAGTTTACCTGTTACAGTTAAAAGTGTGTAATATCTGAGAAAAAAAAAGGGTATTTTCAACTGTCAGTCCACAAAATCTATCATCTGTAAATCATGGAACATTAGTTAACACAAGTGGAGTGCAATCATAAAAATACAGTGCTTCTGTGTCCCATAGCCAATGAGGCCAAGTTGGGTATGGGATGCAAGCGCGCTGTGTTTTCTATATTCCACAAGTGCATCAAGTTTGCTCATCACCCATGCAGTTGGGACAGCGCAATGCGCAGGGTATGATATGGACCGTGCAGTATGGCTTAATATCACACCGTTGTTGCCATGGATCGACCAATCACAATCGAGCATTCAAGTTTACCTGAAGATTAAGCCAGGGCCCAATTTCATAGAGCTGCTTAAGCGGAAAAAGCAGGTATGCCCAAGAAAATTATGCTTACCAGAATAAGATTACCACCCAAAAATAACATGTCACATGTAGCATTTATGATTGGTATCCTGTTCATTTTTTCTTAGCAAATACTTTGTAAGCAATATTTCCTGCATAAGCAGCTCTATGAATGTGGGCCCTGTACCAGAGTGCATGTTTCCGACAGCTTCTTGTCGCGGGAAAATCCATATCATTTTCTATCACTTACATGTATTTTTCATCCACAAAAATGGCCATGCTAGAACCTATGGTTTGGGTCAGTTGTACGCTGTTTGGGCAAAAAGGGAGACAAATTTTGCCAAGCTGTTTCGAGGTAGTTAGACTTAATTTCTGTTTTAAAGATTTTATAAACGCTTTTCAAATCCGTCCAATTTTCTTTCGACTACTTCACCGACGAACTCCGTGTGTGTACAATGTTTAGTGCATGTTTTTATATTTTGAAATGTTTGTATTCTTAATATTTATAATAAATTTAACGCTTATGTGTCAGTTAACCCATTTCATGCATCTTTGTATTTTGCACTGTTTTAAATATAATAAAATAACAGTATCTGATATTGTTTTGTGTATAATTTAAAGATGCCAAATGTGAGTCTGATCTTTTGTAAATGAATAACAAAATATGAGGGGAAATCGTTGTAATGTAGGTGCACAAGACAATCGTTGTTAATATCAGTGACAGAAAAACCAGAATAAAGTTGATTCTGTTGAAGTTCTTAAAGTGTCCATTAAATGTGCATAAAGATGTGTCCATCTGAATAGTTGTTGTGTATCATCTTCTAATTTTCTTTAATTTGTTATCCTGTTTTTCTTTTCTTCTTTTTTTCACGAGAGACTGGTGAACAGTCTCATTAATAAGTGGTATGTCGCATTACGGGAAACGAACTAACCTCAATGCGCATTTTATGTTCAGCGCCGTAACTAGGGTAACATTTTAGGGGCGCTTGTGGCCAACTTTCCGTTTGCCTGTTTCTTGAACACGCCCCTTTGCAGCGCCCTTTTTAAATGTAATTTCCAATCAGATAATCTGGCGTTCGTGTAAAAACAAAGAACGTTTAATGCCTGCGTGAAAATAAAAAAGTAGTTTTTAAAACGTCGAAATTATTTCTTTAAAATGTATAAAAATAAAATGCTATATTTTATTCTGAAAGTTTCCAATCCCCACGGATACGGACATCAATGGTGCACGTACCCCCCCCCCCCCCCCCCCCCCTCACGCCTTAGTGTATACGCCACTGGCTGATTATAATGTGCACAGGCCTAGACAACGTGTGCTCTTGATGAATTATGCATTGCAACTTCATGACTATGCTGCATGTCCCACTAAATGCAATTGTTCGTGACTTATATATTTATGCATTTATACATGTATTTATTTTAATTGCATATTTACGAATATTGATGTGGGAACAAGCATAAATGGGTGTTATGTTGATATGGTTTGGACGCGGAGACGGTCACGCTTCACGGAAACCCGCCTCGCATGGAATATTTCTATCGCTTGGCCGCGCGAGATTATTAAAAACGAGAGGAGCTTGCACCTCGAATCAGTTGTTGTCGAGCAGTTGTAATGGCGGCCTCATCATCAGGGATGCCCGCCTCGACCATATTTATCCTGCCTCTTCTATGGGCAGCAGCAGCCGCTTCTTCGGGACTCATCGAGTCGGTGTGTCATCAGGGGACTCGTGGGTCAACCATCCACGGGTACTCCCTTCAGCCACTCGATGCAGATGAGCCAGTGGTTCCCCTCTCCCGCTACGCCGGTAAGGTGCTTCTGCTCATCAACGTAGCGACCTACTGAGGGTACACCACTACCCAGTACCCACAAATGAATGCACTTAAACACAAATATGGGGACCGGTTGGAGATCATAGCCACGCCGTGTAACCAGTTTGGTCTTCAGGAGCCGGGGGACAACCCAGAGATCCTGAACGGGTTGAAGTTCGTCCGGCCCGGCGGAGGTTACGTACCGTCGTTTCCCGTGTTTGCCAAGATTGACGTGAACGGGGCCTCGGAGCATCCCCTTTACACACACTTAAAGGTACGTTAGTCATTAATTTATTTATGCAGAAACAAAACTGTTGTGTTTTCTGTGGGATTGTCACGATGCCATCATTTTGTAATTCTACCTTTCAAATCAGTGCAAAGAAAGGCCGTTGGAAGGCAAAGCATTTTGGACCCTCTGAACTGAAATAATCGGTCTTCGTATAGGAGATTATTTTACCATATGCCAATAAGGGCTACGTGTGTGTTGTTGTTTTTTGGAGGGGGGGGGGCCACCCCGGAAAACAGCAAGTTTGCTAGTAGAACATACTTTAACATTTTTCTCTTTTTGGCTTGAACTCATTAGCCATTTTGAGATATGGTGGACACCCAGTTACCGGGCACCGTTTGGTTTTGGGTAAATATTTTTGTATACACCCAAACCAAACGGTGCATACCTACAATGTCCATCACATCCCAAATCGGCTAATTATAGCATGTTGTCGCATGATGGCGGCACGAACGTCACGCACAGTATGATGGTTATGAAATTATGATGTTACCAGTGTTATGAGCATCAATAAACAGGACATTTATAAAGCACCTTATCAGAGAGGAAAAAGAAAAGAAGAGAAAGACCGGGAAGGGGGGGGGGGCAAAAGGAGAAACCCAGATTACATGCGAACAGAGAAAAGATGGGTCTCGTGGGCCTTTTTCAAAACAGTGACACCAGTTGAATTTCTAACATGAGTGGGAAGTTTCATAGCCGAGGAGGGAGACAGGAAAAAGCTCAGTCATCACCCTGAATGCAAGATTTGGGAATATCACTCCGCATACAGAACGAAGATGGTACGAGGAAGACTTTCGGGCATTCAGTTTTAGGTGACTGACGTAATACATCACAAACATTCAAAACAGAATATAATGTCCAGGTAATCAGATCAACCCCAATCACGTAAAATTATAGGGATGTTCGTTTTTGGTTTGTTCGTTATTCCCCCCCCCCCCCATATGTATGAAATGTATTGTGAAAGAAACAGAAAAAAAAATGTTTTCCAATAGTATATTTTCGAGGATCGAGTTTAATGTCTGGTCCAACATAACAAAATAAATATTTTAAAAAAACTAAAAAAAACGTTATTTGTGGGATTTGGTTATCAATTCAAAACATTAAATACAATTTTAAAAACCTGGGGGAAAATACCTCAAGTTGATGGTCACGATGTTAGAGGACACGGTGTACAGGCAGGTTTTAATGCTTGAATGGTCAGAGATAGTGCGTGGGCGTCCATAATTATATGGTTTTCTGTTACTACAATCAAAATATGTTGGTGTTTGTTCATTTTTTGTTTGACGGGCGAGGTATATTCAATTGATATTTTCTCGTAGACAGAAGTGTTTATTTGTGGATTGATATTAGATATAATTAAATCAAATGTTTAATTATAGTTACTGATACAGGATTGGCAAGATAGTCACAGACAGTGTTTATGTAATGTGCGATCAACCGTAATACAGTGTACATGAAATAACAAACCTTTTAAAATTTGGGCTTAATCCGTTGTGTAAGGAGAAAGTACGTGAAAACCAAACACATTTTTGAGCATGTGAACACACTGACCTTAATGTGGGTTGTAAAAACAAAAATTAGCTAAATGCGTGTTTTTTTCGGGGGGGGGGGTGTCGGGGTGTTTGTTTGTTTGTTTGTTTTGGTTTGTTTTGTTGAGGTTTTTCGTTTGTTAGGTTTTCAGATATACATTTCTCGAAATACGACGTAATTTCAGAAAGGAAAACGTTATTTCACACAAAAACATTATTATTATCGAAACAAATGTATATTTTACCCTTCATGACATGTAAAGGACACTACAAACATCAAGCTAATCATGTATGAACGTTCACAGCTGAAAGCTTCCGCTCAGTGAAGGCAATTAGTTCACAATAGAGAGAAGGGGGAAAGATCGCAAGCTGGGCCAATAATGACGTGAAATCAGTCGAGATAATCGGTTTCACATCGTATCCACTAAATTAAGTCAGACAGCTCAAATTAATGCTGACTGCAGTCTGTGCATTTTAAGTTATTGTGCGTGTAGGTAGAAGGTCAAAAATGTTTTAAATTACTTTCAAATGGCAAGAAATAGACCTTTTTAAAATTGTAAATTAGCATTATCAATAATATGTATATGAATAATAATCCGATTTAAGAAACACGTTGTATCCTTCAAGTTAGATTCCTCTAGCCAAAATTCAACTAATAGCAATGAAGGTATGGTTGTATCAATTCAAACATTGTATACAACACAAGTGAAATTGAATGCCCTTTTTTCCCAAGCTGAAAGCATTTCACGTCGAAACGGTCCCCAAAGTATTAGGCCCATGTCACATGAGGCAATTTACAGGCAACCAGTTCCAGGCAATCTCCAAGAAGAACATCTATTTAAATTTGATTGTTCACATGTTATTCTTGGGGAGCGTAAGACATAGTTTGAAAAATTACCCATGTGCTACCAAAGTGGTCCTGTCGTCGATCCGAATTCCGGGTCGCAAGAGGCCAGGCCAATATCTGGGTCAGGCTGACCTAGAAACTGGTTAGAAAAAGCTTGGAGTCAGTTTGACCCATCTTTTGGGGTCATTTGGGGACAGATTCTAGGTCACACTGACCAAGAAATGGGTCAGGCCCCCTGTCACCCGGAGACCAGTCAATTCTGACCCGGTAGTTTTTAGAGAGTGCCACGCCTGATTATTGGGCTAAGGGTGGTCCCGAATCCTAGGAGAAGTGGGGGGGGGGGTGCCTCATGTTGACCATGATGCTTTTGTTAACGGTCGGTTTCTTGGAAAGATCGAGATTTTTGTGTTAGCTTCACCTTGACGACTGTTTATTTAGCCTTATTGTTATTCAACAGTCAATCGAAGTGCAGTTATCAGATGTTTTGAATAATTGTAAGTCAGTCAACAAATCCATGTACAAAGTTGTTCTTTAAATTGTTGTATTGTGGGGTGCAAAGACATTTTATTAGAAAAAAAACCAAGCCCTGAGTCAAAGTTGTACCGATGCACCTATTATATCTTTTGTATACAAAAAGAAAACTTTGACAATTTGTATAAAATGGAAGTACTCAACTGTTAGCAAATGCTTTCGTCGGTATTTGATTTCAATGACAATGTAAATTCAATGAACGTTTTAAACTTAACATCTGAAAGACTCGGGTATAATAACAAGTTAATATTACCCCCCCCCCCGAAACAGTTGTTATTTAATCATTTATATTTATTTATTTGTTTATTTTGTCAATAGGTCTTTAGTGTCCCTGATTCAAATCGCATTTATGTTCGTCTCCACAGAGCTCCTGTCCCCCAGTCAAACTCGAGATCGGCAACTCGTCTAAGCTCTACTGGCCAATTATCAAAGTCGGCGACGTCACTTGGAACTTTGAGAAGTTTCTTGTCGACGCCGAGGGCATCCCATACAAACGTTTCGACCCCTCCGTCAGTCCGGAAAACCTGGTGCCGGCAATCGAGGCTCTGTTAACCAGGCATGATGAAAGGAACCGAATGCGCAATGCGGTGTTTGAGTACATTAACCCGGGAGAAAGTCTTGATTTTTAAAACCCCTCAATCCGAGCTCCTCCCCCTTAACAAGTTAGTGGGTGTGGACGCACCAAAAAGGAAATATAATAGCATTGAACCAAGTTAACAACGTGATTATGCATGACATGTGTAGATAATTATTTATTAACCTGAACAACCACTCATTCGTTGTTCTTTAAAAAGCCACACTTAAATTAATCCAAGATTTCTACTTCGACTTGCCTAGCACAGCCGATGACGAGCCGATCGTCAACCGTCATTTTTAGGCGGCCGATCGGTTTCCGAAGCCCACTCGATGGCAACGCCCTCGTGCATTCGGGCGTTTGATTTGGGTGACTGTGCAGAGGCATGATTCGGCGACGAAGTGAAGTGGAATTCTTGCGAGTTAATTTACAGTTTAGCGTAACTATATATATGTGTCGATGCCATCTACCAACGAGGGACACTCATGGGAGTTGACGTATAGGACAAGTTGCCAATCTTGTGATGTTTTTAAAGATACTATACTGTACAGGATTGGGGGTGCTGAAAAACTAGTCACAGACAGTGTTCGGGTTGTGTGTGATAAAATACCATTTGAAACAACAAACCTGTGAAAATCTTAGCTTAATCGTTATATGTGAGCCAGAAGAAAATGATGAAAAACCATGCAAATTTGTCAGCGTGTAAACAAGTTGTCCTTAGTTTATCAGCTAATGCTTTTCGTTAGATTTTTTTCAGATACAGTTTTCTCGAATATGACTTCGATTTAGAAGGAAATATTCCACGGGGGGGGGGGTTCTTATATGAAATCACTAATCAGTAAGCTTTCATATTCTTATTAAAATTAAACAATGGAAAAAGAAGTAAAAACTCTCATGTCTAAAGTTTCGCAGTCATAAATAAATGCAGGATTACAACACTTAGTTAAATACTTCAAAATTGAAAGAAATAACATATTTTCAACATCAAACATTCAAATTGAGACGCCTTTCTAATACCAGAAGAACTGTATATATTGGGGGTAATTTCCTTCTTACGCATATAATTTCCATATTCAGACATTATGTTTAACTTTACAGTTATAGTTTAGATCAATTATAGGGTAAAATATGGCGATGTTTATTTTGAAATGGACCGAGAAATAAAACAGCTGAAGATTGATTTCAACGCAATTGATTATAAAGTGCAGTCTGAAGTAATTTATGCTGTTCGAGTGTTTAACTTTACAGTTGGTTTTTAGAAAAATTATGGGGTAAAATGCAGTGATGTTTATTTAGATGTTACTGTCAATAAAACAGCTGGACATTTCAACGCAATACAAAGTGCAGTCTAAAGTAATTTATGCAATTCAAGTGTGTTTTTCAGGGGGTGTTAGGTGAAGAAGATGAACCAGGTGTTCGTTTTTAGATCTATGGTTGACTGATAGTGAATGAATTATGTTAAACTCCCACGCTCAGTCTCTAAAATTAAAACATGTTTTAGTTTTTATGCAAGTGTTCGAATTCTTTCAATTTTTCCAACGTAAGCAATGGACCACAGTAAACCAAACTCGTTAATGATCTGTCTAATGTTATGAATAGCAAATGAATTATATTGAAGCTGCGGTCTTTCAAATTGAAGGATATGCAAGTGTTCAAATACTTCAATTTTTTCTTACGTAAACACAGGGACCACAGTGAACCCAGCTCGTGAATGTTTCTTGGCAAAGTATGATCTCATTTTCACAACTGCAGTGTTTTTCTGTGTTGTATTGTTCGCTTCAGGTCTGGGCTTTACAGCCTATATTTGATATATGGACCGGGCTGCTGTTGCATGCTATCGAATAAATTAGGCCAGCTATAGGTAGAGTTGGTGCTGGTGGCACGTTCGTATGTACGTTCCGTGCGTTCTTTATAATAATATTGCTGGGCACAGTAGCTATAATGTTACCTACACAATTATCATTGCAAAATACGGAACAAGTAGCTCGGAGGGCCGTACAAATAAAAACACACGTCAAGATCTTATCTTTCATCAGCTTTTAATGACAACTCAGCTCAGTTTCAGTGTATCAATGAATGTGTTTTTTATGAGTTTGATCATTTCTGCCTGCCGTTCTCAGCCGGAATTTAGACCATATGATTATTAATTCGTAGACTCGGGTTCAAAAACAAAACCCTCTGCTTGTCACTAAATGTGAACAATTGTTTATGGCCCTACACAATTGTCTGAACCACATGATCATAATAATTGCAGGCTCAACAGCTAACTCATGTTTTGACACTGCGGAATCAAGTGCGTGGACATGTCGTATGCCTGCCTTGCATGCTACAGTATATTGAGCTATTTGGTGAATTGAATTGGGTAAAAACGGGGACGTACTGTTCAGTTCATAACATCACCATTAAAGTCTTTAGTAAAAACATTTGTGTGTTTTTTGTAATTGCTGGATGTTTTTTCGACACAATTGCCATCGTCGTCGTCGTCGTCGTCGTCGTCGTCGTCATTGTTGATATCTTTGCTGCTGTTGTTATCTTTGTCATTTTTGTTGTTTTCGCAACCATCTTTGATGTCGGCGGAGATGTTGACACGCCCCAATGTAAAGTGTTTCGATACAAGTTGCGACACCTGCATTGCCCAATTTCATGGCTCTGCTCACGACGGAATGTTTCGCTTCGCAGCCCGTACAACCAAATTCCCTAACGGGGTCTGTCAGTGCAGAATTATGACGTAATCAATTAATTGAAATTGAGCCCCGATGTGGCGGGGAGGGGCAAGAGTGACATGTATTATTCGAAACGCCACAGACTGTCAGGTAAAAGGTCTAGAATGATTTTATGCTAAACCATATAATCGTATAGTTTATTCTTTACTCGTCATCCAATTTTTTTTTTTTTTTAAAGAACGTTCTCAATAAAACACTAAATCCTGTTGGTAAGTCATTGCGTCACACGTGCGCGCATCTGCTGCGCAAAAAGGTATCCGCTACTTGCGGCTTCAAAGGTGGCATTACGTAATTATGTAGTGTAATTTTATGAAAAAACACCCATTTCATCGTTCAAAAGCATTTCTTATGACAGAAACATTTTATTCTGAGAAGACCTGGAGTCTTTGAAGAAAGTATGTGAAATCCATGTTGAATTATTAAACTTTTCTTGCATAAATCCTCATACAAAAACTACAGATTATTGCAACTCTTATGGGCTTCTGGTAATCAATGAAACCAGTTTGTGTGAAGTGGGCGTGGCTTACAGTAAAATTACGTCACACTTACAAAGAGGAAACGACTTAAATGGTATGTACAATGTTTTACCCATCAATAAGTTATTAAAAAGTTGATTGGAACAATGTCCTAATTTGAATATAAGCATCTTAAAGAAAAATAATAAATAAATAAACCATTAAAAATATATATATATTATAAACTGTAACCCGTCTCCATCCACTTCAACAGCCTTAATCACAGCGTCAAAGATGTTGAACTCATTGTGATTGAGGCTTGCAATTGTGACGACACACTCCGCAAACTCAGAGAATCACACTGGATTCACCAACTCAAGACAGTCCAACCCTTTGGACTCAACGTAAAAACTGGTGTTAAATAACTTCCCATCACCCTCCTTTCACTTTTGGTTGCTTTTTTCTTTGATGTAAAATATGTACAGTTACTGTAAATAACATGTTCTCTCCACTGATCTATTTTGTACGCTTCTTTCTCTTGCTTCTAAATGCGGTACCACCTCTATGGTCCAGTGATCCACCCTTTCAGACTGACCATCCTTTGTCCTCACTACTTTACTGTGATTGGCTCTTAGCCACCCATTGTAAATGTATAACTCTGATTGGCTATATTTTCCCGCTTTTTTTCTGGATACTCTCCCATAATCCTTTGCTATTAATGGATATGTTTGTGTTTGTTCTTGTTTATTCTTGACGAATGTCCGGTTTTGATCGAAAGCTAAGGCCATCTCCCTTACTAATTATATACATATTGTAACATATACAAGTGTTATTGTACATTTTAAAACTGTTTTCATCTAAAAGCTTAATAAATGTTTGTAAACACTGCCCTTAGAAATACTGCAAAATTCAATGCGGTCAAAGCCCAAACCGTGACAATCTAACTTTTTAAATCATTTCACAGGCTATAATGTGTTCATTGAAAGATTCTAGTAGACGAGCAATTTCTAGAATGCAATTATGCGGTATAATTGCTTAGTATATGGAACTGCTAAGTGCAGTTCAGTACCGGTCCAATTTATTAGTATTTTATGTTTTGTATCACTGTTGTTATTTACTATTGTTAGCATTGCTGCGGCTGTGGGGGTCCATTCAATTACGTTCTTTGCTTATACCTAAATTGTGTCTTATTATTCATCAGCAACTTTTTTGAACAATGCTTTTTGTGCCTGGTATCTAGTACCTAGTTCCGCTGTTTTTGATTCCTTTGTTTGTTTATTTAGTATTTTCAGGCTTTACTGCTCTACACTTGTTTTTCCTTTTTTAATTTACATACGTTTGTCGGTTGAAAAAGATGTTAACACATAAATTTTAGTCTTTTTAACTATTAGTTAAAAAGAATATTATTCGACTACAAAATTACACGACATTAAATGTCGCGTAATTATGTAGTCGAACAATAGACCTCAATGGAATGGAAAAAAAAAAATGTTTTCCCGGCCAATTTCCACAAAAAAATAATTAAGTCTTATTAATACGCATCCAAATTCACGCATATTTAATTCAATCAAGGGTTTCCTTTTTATTACTTTTATTGCAATTAATTTCGTTTTCGTGCACACGTGATTTCGTCTCATTCAGGTTTGTTTCGGTCATTCCGTTTAATTTTATAGAGATTCAAGACAATATTTTCCACATTCTTCAATTGAATTTCTACTCTATTTCCACTTGATCAAATTGAACGGCTGACCAGCCTCTTGCTGTTGGCTGTTGCTAAATTGAACGGTCTCTTGCGACCTGATGAATGTGAGAGATGACGTATTTGGCCAGTGAGTGCTAAACTGTCACTTATTGTGATTGTTGAATGCTGATGAAACAGGGCGTTTATTATATTTGCACACAAAATTAAATGAACTTTTGTTTTGTTGAAATTTGCCAGGAAAACCTATAAAATCTTTAAAACATTTATTTTTAATGACATTATTTATTTTAACTTTCTACTTAATGCTATTTTCTAATTCAAACATATGTATTATACAATGACATGTTAAAAATGTTATGAAACCTTACTTTACTTACATTTTGGGAACATTTTAACAAATTCAAAATTCAGGTTCTTTTGATCTAGGCTCATTACCATCGTGATTCTAATTTTCGTTTAAAAAGTGAGGCTGCAGCTTATGAATTATCTGCTGTTTAAGACAGTTATAAATATTACGTAATAAGTAATGTCTTAGTTCCACTAATCAATACAACAACACCACAACACAGTCAAAAGGTGATCCAACAATATATACATCCCACAATCTATCAAAATAAACTAAAATACATTTTTTATAGGGCCGTGGTTGATTAAAATGAAGAAAACTAAATCAATTGTATCTTTTTTATAAAATGCCCTGCCGAAACACTTGAAGCCTCAAATCTGTACTGACCTATTTTACAACGCGCAGCACACTACTTGCGGCTATCATGTCCGCCATTGTGGGAGTCCAAATTTAGGCTAACAATCTCGTTCCCAGGGGCGATCGATACTGCCGCGCCATTGTGATCAAAAGGGGGCTTCAAGTCACATAACAAAATGGTCCCCTCTCATTCTAATGTTTGGTAGCCAATCAGCGTTATTTTTCAGCACATCCCGTCCAGGGGTTAGCCACGAGAGGTATGGATACAGCGTGCTGCCCTCGATAGCGAGGCTTGGTGTTAAGTCCCGCGAGTGCAATATTTGGACCCCAAAATGGTGAACAGAAAACTTTTCCAGCACTTTTGGTAGCCGCGCAAATATAATTTGGATTAAGGCACACAGATTTTAACTTAAAAATAAAAAATTGCGTAGGCCTGTCTGCGTTTTATTTTAAATACAAAACTTTCTTTTGGGAAATGTGTTGCTCTTAAAGGTAGGGACATCTTTTCTTTTTTGTCAAGGTAAATTATGCTGTTTTAATAGGCAACATTATAAAGATACAATAAAATTCACTTGTAAACTTTTCAGTTGAACGCGGTTTCTTATTGAGAAAAAAAAAGTGTAATTATGTTTTCACAGGAATGTTAAATCCATCCACGTTTAGCAAGGTGACAGCGGGTACCAGCCGCATCTCTTGCTGCAGCATTCGCGGTGCAAACGGACACCAAAAGATTCATGCATGAATCGTTTTTTCAGATTCAATGCTTTTATTGATTTGTAATCAACGGGGGCGTTTTAAATGAAATAATTTCACAGGATGCTTAATTTCATCACCATGTTTATAACAATAAGGTTTCGGAGCAAAACAATACCCTTTTTTGTTCAGGGTCATTACCCAGGGACGCTTCCAAGGGACTCATACCACTCCTTAACGAGCTAAGATGGATCTTAACTGCAAATCAGTCTTAATTGCTGCGCAAAGTGTGATACGGTCACAGTACAAACCACTATGGTAATACTGGCAACACATCTTAGGATGAAACTTTGTGCTTTGTGAAATCGACCCCCCCCCCCCCCCCCCCCCCCCCCCCCCACCTCCCCGAGCCGTTCATGGAGCCATGATCTCTATCCCAGTTGATAATTCCATTGTGATTAACTGGAGATGAAACCAAAAAGGGTGTATAGAAAACTACGGAAGTTAGAAGAGAAGGTAGCCAGGAGGAGGTTAAATATATATTTGTGTAAACTAAATATCGGTGCTTGCCTCCGAGATCATGCCAGCTTCCACCCTGCCGTGGCTTTGTCCACGTATAGGCGGCCGCAAGAACGTATGATTTGGCCTCTAAGTTTCCTCCGTGCCGTCTGTATTGCTGTTTGTATCGTCAAACTTAAATAATGTTAGTGTATAAAAAATATTAATCCATTTATAGACGGCAAGGAACCAGTCATCTTCGCCCGTTGCAGTGATTGTGACCCAACCATTTGCTTTTGAGTAATCTGAAAGGATAAGGAAAAGCAAGCAAAAGAAAAATGTCAGAAGCTCCAACACACCCCAACAAAATCAATCAAACAAACACTCCAACAAACAACCCCAAAACAAGCATACACCCAAACAAAAACAAAACACATTAACAAACATCCCAAACAAACAAACACCCCAACACCCCAACAAACAAAAACAAAAACAAACAAACAAACAAACAAACACCCCAATAAACACCCCAACAATAAAAAAAAAAACAACAACAACAACAAAACTTCAACAGACAAACAAACACCTAAAGCAAACATCGAAGGAAAAAAACCCAAAGTAAGTATATGTTCTGTGGATTTGTTGTAATTTTGTTATAACTCACCTGCAGGCCTTTAGTGCATCGCCATCGGTGGTGTAACCTTTTGATTTTTTGTAATACTGAAAAACCAAATCAAATACAGTTTAAATCAAACGTAATTGTAATTCAGTTGTAAACAAACAATTGCATTTTCTTTTGAAATGAAATCAGAAGTGAGCCCGTGTACTTGTTACATCAAAACCCCCCGGGAAAATGATACCTGCATTTATCCATACAAAGATCTTTTAAGTATTAAAAGACCGTCGAAAGTGAAGTTTTAGTTTCTCGTCAGTTCCAGGGATTAATGCCTCTGCTCTGAAGATATTAGTGCATGTTTACTTGTCTGATCGAAAAAACTATTTTGTGGCCTCCTTATAACATGTTGTGTAGTGACTTCTAAACTGAATATCACAGAGTTATAATCGTTATTTCATTGTGTAGATTACAGCACACGTAAATTTAATTTAGAAATGTGACCCCACTTTTACATTTACTTCCGGTAGAACCTCAAAAAATAAACAAGCATATGTTGTCAGGTTCACAATATGGTTATTGTTTTGGGCACATTTAAATTAGGGGTCTGTGCTAGGATGAGGGTGAGGTCTACTGCCCAAGTTATAGGTGAGGTTCAGGGTCTGAGTCGTTGCATCATAAAAAAGGAGCAGCTTTGTGTTCGTCCAAAGGACCAACATCTAATGTCTCGTTATTATTAACGTCTTTCTCATCTACGTGTTGGTTTCTGAGACTTGATCGTTTCATCCTGAGAATGCTTACACAAATAGGAGTATGTACATTATGTATATCAAATACTTATGATTTGTTTGTCCTTTGAACCCATCTTATGTAAATCTTGCCTGAAGTAGGCCTATATGGAAATACACTAAAGTGCGAAGTGTTTATATTATAACTGTCCGGGTAAAGGACACACGAAAATAAAATCAACTTGGCGCTCGATGTATTGTAC
>CM021529.1:11819223-11837015 GCA_010994315.2 Pisaster ochraceus
CCCATTGTTTTGTCTTCACTAAGTGCTTGAAATCTCAGGAGTTCTTTTGAGGATTTCAGGGGATCACGATCAAAGATCACGATTAAATTTAAAGGGGGATACCGTTTTGGATAATTTCGAGTTGAGTGTTGTGTTGGGTGACTATTCCGTGTGAATGCAAAGCAAGTTTACGACCTTTGCCAATGCTCGAGGGCAACCTGACATGATCGTAGCGAATTAGTCAAACTTGACTTCGCGTTTGCATTCTGACGTAAGAAATGGGCTCTAGAATATAAACCGTAAAATGTAATTGTTGAAATTTAGGCATCAAGGCTTCATGGGAAAATCACGCTATTACTGATTGGGGTCAAGTATTATTCAAAAAGATCAAGCGTTTACTCACTACTTGGAAACAAAGAACACAACAAGGATGAGAACCACCAGTGCAATGACAGCCAGGACCACGACGATGGCAATAATCAAGCCGTTGTCGGTCGGGGGCAATGGCTCCTCCTCGCCGGCCGCCACGCTATTCAAAGTTACGGTCACGTTGAGCTGTGACAGAGACTGCCGGATATCTGCCAAACCGCCTTCTACGGCTTTCAGCAGGACATCTTGGTCTAAGAAAGCACCTGTCCGAACATAAAAAAGCGTACATAAATCGATAGGTATTTTCGGAAAAGTAACGACTTAGCCGCATTTCCCCCAAAAGACCATTTATCTTGGAAAGTGTTAACAAATCTACAAAACATGTCATTCACAAAGGATTGCACACAATTGTTTTATACCAAACACCAACCTGATTTTCATTAGTAAGTAAATTAAATTTGTAATTTTTCGAGATAGAAAAGCTTATTGCACCAAAGACGACTGTAAACATTATCGATGTCCTACATTAAAAGTTTTGGGAGATCCTCTATTTCAATTACACATCAAAAACCAGCCACCTCGCAAAATTCATTGAACGGTGTTCACAAACAATAGTGGTTGGTTGCTTTTATTTTGTCGCAGTGTTATTTTCAAACAATCTGTGCCAATTTCGATTTGGCAAAAATGACTGAAACATAAATCGCTCCCTGGGGTATACTTTCTCTCACTACGCGGACGGGGGAGTTTCTCGAAGTATCCAACCCTGTATACGGATGCAGTGTTTGCACCCAGTCGGTTCCGCAGCAGCTTTACCGGCGAAGTAAATTGGCGAATCAATTATTGTCCAGTTCTCAACATTTCCGGTGGGCATCATACGCCGTAAGAAAACTGAACGCTGTGAGAATTTACTTTGTTTCTGGCGTGCCGAAACTCCTTCAAACTGACATGTATATCCCTTAACTCTTGCAAAGTATGCCACTGACATGTACATGTACATGTACATGCAAGTTGTCGAGCTTATACGGTACATGGTCTATGGTTGTTTACATTAGGCCGTGTTGTATATTGTGTTAAAATAACAGGAAGTATAGATACGAACTAAGAAGATGAATACGATTCGAAATATCCCCTTCACAACTTGCATTATAACATGAAAAACACTGTAGGCCTACATGCCATGGTACCTGCAGTTCCTGTCACAATTAAATTTGTAAGTTTTTTCTACAGACATGGTGTACAACCAAATGAACTGAACATGTTCATCAGAGTTTTGACGATTGCTCTTTCTTATAAGATTGCCATAAGACTAATGTACCAATGAATCCTAACGTGTGTTGAATTCGGGCTGTTTTTGGATATGATGTCTTTATATAAGCGTAATTAAACCAATTTTCAACACGATTATCTATAAACTAAGCTGTGTTGTACCATGGTACACACCAGACATTTAACAAGATTATACTTGAAAGTTTCGCACTTGATTTTTTTGACAAAATGCGTAATGAAGGTTAACAGCCATGAATTGTCGCATGACTGCTTGCAATGGTATACTCCGATACAATGAATGCACTACATTAAAATTTGGAGTCTAGACAATATAGTGTACATTTCAACCAGTAAATACATTTGTACATTTGATAGCTGACACGAGTAAATATATTGTTTTCCTTGTTAGTTAACAATTATTGTGCAACACAGAGCCTTATGTCTTCTAGCACAGTCTATGACGATCGAAGGGAAAACAAAACCATATTGGCTCAAGCTGTGACGCATGAACTAAACAACTAAAACTGCGAGAGGACGAATGACAGAGGGCTCTATAATAAAAATGATCTTTGTGATGATCATGAGCCTGCTACTCCAGTGCGCTGATGGTTTCAATTGTCACTAAATTCCGTCCCATTTATGTTGTTTGATACCTTCAATAAATATATTTTATTAAAATATATTTATTGATACCTTCAATAAATAGATTTTATTAAAATATATTTATTGATACCTTCAATAAATAGATTTTCTTCTGACACCAGGTTAATTGTGGCTATATAATAATAGTATATTATTCAGCGAATCAGGGTGACGACACACTTTTATTCTTTTGAATTGAAAACATGATTTATTACCTCATGTTTCGACCCTAGTAGAGTTCTTCTTGTTTAGCTAATAATAAAGGTCAAAACGTAAGGCCATTGAGAATATTTGTCATTGTCATGTATACTAGACGTGATATTTTTGTTTAGGGTTTTATAGCACATGGTTCAGTTAGAAAGAAGGTCAAAGTAAAGGTTTAAAACCAGTTTTAGAGTCGGTATTAGAATGAAGGTTAGGTTTAGTTAGGAACATTGAAAGTCAAAATGAGGGCATGTCGAGGGTGAAGGGTCCTCTATCTCGAAGTCCAGTTCACAAAATCCGCGAACGCCAAGTTAATTTCAAACCATTTAATAGTTAATTTCAAAAAGAAATATTGTCGGGATCCTCACATCACGTCCTTAAACAATGTATAAGACATTTGCACGTTACTTGCATTTTGTGAATTGGCCGTTTCAGAAAAATATGCGAATGTTTGTGTATGCTTTTAATTTTGAAACAACATCATCTGCACCCCCCCCCCTTTTTGACCCCACCCACCCCCAAAAACAAAACAAAAAATAAACTTTTAAAAAAGCCTAGAAATTCGGACCATAAACTTTAAACCAGGGGTTTCGGTTCCCCGGTCTATAAGGATTAACTTAAACACTTAATTTTATTAAGAAAAAAAAATTAAAACACAGCGATTTTTAGAAAGTTATTTCAGAAACAAACATATGTTTTGTTCCCACGTTCAGTTTGTCGTGTATTTTGTCTTTGATACTGCTTGGTACTGCACAACTACCCCTGAAACACAGATTAATAAATACGATATATTTTGCGTATTGGAAGTCATAAAAAAAAGACCAAAGAGTTCATTCTTTACAATGTCCACATGAAATGGTTGATGGTTGGCTAAACTTCGCCAATCAATAACAAGGCATTTCCAATAGGCTGTATAATCAAGGGATGGGTGCATAAGAGCAATTTCCAAGGCGCTTAAATCATAGGTGGGTGCATATCCCAGCCGTTTTCAGGCACCGTAAAGCATGGGAAATGGTAGGTGCACATCCGAGCCGTTTCCACGCGCTGTTAGAGCGTGGGAAACGACAGTAGTACACATTTCAAGCCATTTCCAGACACCAAGTTTTGGATTCGGTGAGTGCAACGCTTGTCGAAACGGGCTTTAAACGAGGTGTCGGAAAACGACAGGATACGAGCAAGAAATGGCTTGGTTTCCAGCCCATATCGAAGCAAGTTTTCTCTTACGGAAACAACAGTTTTCAAAAAGTGCTCATGTCGATTAATTTCAACCTCAAATGGGGAGATAAAAGTCCTTGGCATTGGCCGCCATCGATGGAGGTCAACAGTGGAAACGCGCACGCGCAACGCGCACCTCTCGGTCAATGATAGGTCGCAAGCTGATCGACAAACTACATCACCTCGTAAACTCGACCAAACACAACACAGATATGGAAAGCTTACGTCACAGCACGTTTATCCGACGAATTGTATCCAATGAATTCATTGGGCATGTAAGACCAGTGCCTGTCTTTATCCGCAAGGATAACGACGAAAGACGGGACCAGTCTAACTTGGGTCTATTAATAAAGGAGTAAAATCATTGAAAGGATACACTCAAAGAGGGCGCTACATACCTTCATGAGCTTCCCTCCGATGGATCACGTGAGGCGACTCGGCGTCTCGCCGTTTCCGTGATAAGGTACCACCATTGCAGAGATCAGACTTAACAGGGGGTGTAGATAGGATCATTGTTACGAAGGTGGGTTGACTGTCGATGGCGGGGTACATTTCCGGGTAGCCCGTTGCAATTGCGAAATGGGCCGAAGAGACGAAGGCTAACTTTCCACCAGCGCTAGAAACAAAATGTGCATAACGGTCAAATGACGTTCAGCTTCTTTATCTACCGGGTCAATTACAGTTTTACAGCCCGAAATTATTACTCTTTGTAAAAAAAACAGGGGGAAACTTAAGGTGAGGGCTACACTCAACTGGTTTGGAACTTCGACCCAAATCAACTTCCTCCAGGGGCATGTTGCCTCCTACTCCTTGGTCTGAAACAGGGTTATCCCCTTCACAGTCCGTAAGGATCCAGGTATGGGTATCATCCAATAAGAGCCTGGCTGGTAGAGCAGAATGCATTACCTTCCTTTCTTTTTTTCTTTTTTTTTTTCTTTACAAAGCATTTAGGGTTACGTGCCTTGCTCAAGAGCATATTTTAAGTGTCAAGACCGGGATTCGAACTCACACCCTGCTTCTTACAACACCATGGAGCTTTGGTCCAGTGAACTAGACCGCTCGGCCACAACACAATAAAATAATTATTTCTTACGTCTTTTTGGTCCCCTTCCCTGGACAGCATGTTTGGAAGGCTTCTCCGTTACAATAAGACGTCAAGACCTCAGCGACTGCATCCAGTAAACCGGTCTTGATATCCGGCCACTACAAACGATACGAAACAACAATGTGCATGTTTATTTCAACTGACTGGCTTGGCTATTCAAACCCCCGCATCTGCAGCCCTACTGTTACAGTAGCTGACTCCACAAAATCACTAATTAATTAATAATTAATTATTTAAATGAGTTGTCTTTTTTTTTTTTTAGTCTTTCTTCATATCAACGCAAACAACAGGAAAAATATTACTTGTCTCTTAAGAAACTTTGTTGAGCCTGTTCAGCTGTGTGACAACTTTCCCCCGTTGCGTTTGTTTACAAATGCCTAGGGGTAATAGGCCTACCGTACACAAAAAGAAGATACAAAAACAAGCGAGGGGAAAAGGGGGGATAGCCTCTCGATATTAAATGACTAATTTTTTTATTATTTTTTTCTTTATTAGCTTGATATCTACAGACCCTCAGATAAGAAAATAACTTCAAGAAGATGTAAATAACTGTTTTTCATAGGTGCAAACAACGTGTTTCCCTTTTTACTGTTGGCTACAGCTATTAGAGTAGTATAATTTGCTCACATGGTTAAAATGACAATCGTATAAATTTAAATGAATTAATGTTTGTGGTTGTTTAGTAAAACAACATCATTTTTACACCGAATAAGTTAAACTTAATGAAATATAAAATAAATATGTTTGTGTACGAATTACCTCCAATCGTAAAACAAGGGATCAGTTTTGTTTAGTAAAATAAAGCGTATTTGGTGTTACGAAATAAATAAACTTACATAAGCAATATCGGCAATTAGGACCATTAGCACTCCGCTTTGTGCCTCTGCACGCAAATCTGTAACAAAACAAATCCACACAACATTGTATTCGTTTTGAAAGTCCCATACCACTAATGCTTTACAGAAAAATGAGGGCGCTATTCTGTTTTGGAGGGTACTATTTACAGGGAAGGCCGCTCTCTTATTAGAAACGTCTGTCTAGCATAACCAATCTTACGTTGACAAGCTTTCCCCTGGTACTCCGCTTTACAAATACATTTGCAGGCTGCTAACTGGAGGGTACCACCATGTTCACAAATTAGAGACGGGCATGACGGTGACAAAGTCGTAGTTGGTGCAGCGGTTGTTGCGGACGTTGTAGAATCCCTCATCATTTTGGTAGTTGTAACTGTAGTCGTAGTTGGTGCAGCGGTTGTTGCGGACGTTGTAGAACCCCTCATCATTTTGGTAGTTGTAACTGTAGTAGTAGCTGGGACGGTCGTAGCTGGCGCTGAAGTAGAGGGATCTGTTGTAGAAATAAAAACAACTTTTGGTTATGATAAAGGGTTCGAGCAATTAGTGTGCATTAAGTTGTATTTCAAGAAAACTGAGTTTGAATGTTTGATCGGATTTCTGCCACTCATAGTCATTACAGGAAGGTTCAACTCTGCATGGGTATGGGAAAACATGTATTTGGGGGTAATTCTAACAACAAAGTAACAGTAATACCATATTTTTTTCTATCGGGTGCCATTTTACTACTTACGGCCTTTTGTTACTGGAAAAGGTATTGTGTGTGCTTGGATGAGGGGCGTACATCATTGTGCCATTTTTACACAAGTGTGTCAATCCGGGTACTGACCATGATGCCAATGATGTTGTCTTAAGCTTATTTTGGTAAATGCCGTAACACATAAAGCCTAAGCTGTACTGACATAACCAACAAATTATATTTGAGAAAAAGAAGGGGGGAAAAGGGAACATACCACACACGAAGTTTGGATCCTTGTACGCTGCAGAGAGAAGTAAAACAAAATGCACTAAAATGTAGGCTATAAATGATAGAGGGCGTTTATTGCATCGACTTCTCACCTTTGATTCAATTCAATACAGTTACACCTTAAATTTCACACTTTTATGGAAAATAACGACAAATACATATATAATTAGAGTAAACAACATTAAATAAATAGAATCTTGAGCTGTTTTGATAAGCAGAGCTCGCAGAAGACAACCAAACGAAAAAACACACACAAACTAACTGACTAAAAAGCCAACGTACACACAACCAAAAAGACAGGCATATCTTCTAATCTGGGCTAGGACATGACAATAGACCGTGCACGTTTCATGCGTGTTTGAACCTTAATTGGGAACACTTTGGTCCCACGTACATTGCTTTAGCGCGTGAAGGAAACAAACTCACGCACTTTAACGGGTGCCAGTGTTTAAATACGCCCGAGACTGGCACAGTTTATAGCTGCTATTTTAAATTGTAAGTTCAAAATAATTTCAAAGAAAGGAGAATACGCGCGCGTCTGTACTAAGCGCACGAGAGCGATTATAGAACTCGCTTCAAGCTCAAATACTAATTTCTTTCAGCTCTCAAAAATAATGATGAGCGTAAAAACATTACCACCTAATATGCTGTATCATTCACTTTGCTGCGACTGATGCCCCGTTGTTGTTTTTTCCTAACAAAAAAACTCGCTGACTATATAGTTTATGCTTCGAACAAGGGCTTTACGGTGATGGTCTTCAATTGCACTTATTTATAAATCGGATCAAAGACAATAATCCAATGCATCCAATGTTCGTAAAGGCACGATGTTAGAACGCCATTCAATTTAGTAGCTCCACCCCCCCCCCTCATCCCTTGCAATTCAATACTTCCCTCATTGGGAAACCGCCAATCAGATATTATAAATTATTGGTGAATCGGTTATTAGTTATTGAACTCAAATTGATCAGAGATTCTTCCAAAGGTGTCCGTTCCCAGTTGTTGTTTTTAAACGCACCGAAAGAGGGCCTACTAAGCACAAGTGCGACTCATCGCTAAACGGTGCTTATTATGTTTTGCTCATCAAGAATAAAGCATAAGCATCAGTGCATAAGCATGCGTTGATTTATATTGTTCTACTCACTTCCTTGAGATACACAACAAACACCAAGAAACCATTTTTTGGTTTTATTGTTGTCGATACTTTTTTAGACTTAAACTTAAACTGAGTAATTGCCATCACAAAAACAACAGCAGCAGCAGCTGTAACAACCAAAAATAACAACAACATCAACAACAACAACAATAACAATAACAATAACAATAACAACAACAACAATAACAATAACAATAACAATAACAACAACATCAATGTACTCACGAATACATATGTCGCAGTTCAATGGACATTTATCCCGAACATACGGGCTTACGCTACATTGAGAATACGATAAACTGCCATATCCACATACATCGTCTTCTTCACATTCCTCTGTAATTCAAGGCAAACAAAGCTCATGCTTAATGTCATTGGTTGGTTAATAAGAGTCCAAATTAATAAATATATATAATGTTACATTTGTATGATTGTTTATGGTATGGTATACATTTAGTAATTGCCAAAGACCAGTATCCTCACTTTGTATTACATCAATTTAAAAGCTGTGAAAATTTGGGCTCACTTGGTCATCGAAGTTGCCTGAAGCCTTGCTAAGATTCAAATTTCGAATTCGGGGTGAAAATTACCTCTTTCTCTAGATTACATTACTAAAAAGGAAGTCGTTTCTAACAATGTTTTACGGTATCAGCAGCTCTCCAGTGCTCTTTACCAAGTAGGTTGTTATGGTCATTAACTTGTTTAGCAACCAAAGGTAGACCCTCTGTTTAAAGAAAAGCTTCCTTGTTGCGTTTGGTGACGTCATTATGTTGCTATAGTGCTCGTCATCCGAATGGTGTTATATTTTGCGCGTCGTGGCCGAGTGATTTATACAGCGCATCAGACTCGTGTTCTGATGGCTGTGTCATCAGAGAGTGTGTAACTTCATATCTTGGGCCCAATTTCATCGAGCTGCTTAAGCACAACAATTTGCAAAGCACAATAAAATTGTGCTTACCAGAATAAGGCTACCAGCCAAACTACCAAGTCATGTGTACAATTTGTAACTGGTATTCTGCTTATTTCTGGTTAGCAGGAAATTGTTAAGTATTATTTTCTGCTTAAGCAGGTCTGTGAAATTGGGCCCTGGTCTTGACATCTGTATTCTTAACCATGACACTAAACTATTCATCACCCATGAGTAGATGGGTCCTTGCGAGGGTAGAGAAGGTTGATGTGAATGATTGAGAACCTGTGTAACCATTTGGCTGCCGGTGCTGCCTACTCCAAAGGAGTGGGGATGTTTGGGAATGCCTAATGTTTAATGAACTGGCATAGTAATAGTTTAAGGAATTTTGGTACAATGGGTTTATACAAGAGCGGGATCTAGGCATCACCTTTGGAACTGGTCAGAAGAAGTGTGACGACGCAGTTTACACAATTGGCTCGCGTCAAAATTAAATTTCATTGCAGAATGTAACTCGGTGGGATCAGAGTGTTTCGGTCTGTTTTCTTGAGTACCTTATTGGTAGAAACGCGTGCTATTAAAAGTAATGCACATGACGTCATTGACCGTCATCTTTGAGGACAGACAATGGAAAAGTGCACGTGCTGCGCATGACTCTCAGCCAATGGTAGCCTTTCACGCGTGCACGTTTCATCAACGATGGCGGCCAATTCAAGTGGTCTATTAAAGTAACTCATCCTGGATTCAATACTTACTGCCGCAATCGCTTCCATGATACCCTAGGGGGCAACTGCATTTACACATATCTGCGTCCAAGGTTCCACAATTCTCACAAATCTGTCTACAAACTGTTTACAAACAATGAAAAGGTTACAACCTCATCCCCAGGGAAGCGTTCAATTATTCCACAGGGAGTCAGCACGTATATTGCAGCTGCAGTAATAGAGTCACTAATTCTTTAATTAATATCAATTTAAAAATGTGTGTGAATTAAACGTTTATTGCGCTTGCTAACATTATAAATATCCTTGTTGAGTATTTCAATATTCAGGTCTCAAAAATGTTTATGTAATTTTTATTATTATATTTAGTTTTTTTGCGTTTTGCATGCAAATTGCACGTATTTTAATAGATTACATTTTAAGAAATACCTAATTGTTAAGTGAACAATATTTTTTTAATACCAAAAACAAATTGATACCAACAAACAAAATTATGTAAAATGCAATGGAATGGGACTATCTGGAAAAACTTGGTAACTGTTAAAAAATTGAGAGAGTAATGCACTAATTAGTGATTTGCAGAGACAGCTGCAGTACACGTGCTTCCCTGGAGGTTTTTAAACAAGGTTCCAACTATAATTAGTCAATGCATTGTATTATGGTCAGCAGCAATTCAACTTGTGCACGACAACAGTTCACGGTAGTTGACTGCTGAGATCTATTATTGCCCGACAGGCCCATTCGTGTCTGACTTTTACCGTAATATTATTTTAATCTGACTCTAATGTTTTCTGAGTTGAGGTGTGGATTAATACATCAGTTCAGATTTCATATAGGTAATTGAGTGCAAGAATTGTACAAAAATACAAAAAGTCGACTTCGGTTTTATACTTAAGATGGGTCTTAGATTGTTTTTTGTCAACCTTATAATGCAACATAATTACAATAAAAAGAGAAAATCTAGCTGAATACAGCTGAATACAGCTGAATACAGCTACAAGAAAATAGTACTAAAAAAATTAAAAACAACGGTCGCTGTATTTTGATCAAGAACGTCGAATCCATCCACGTTCAGCAAGGTGACAGCGGGTACCAACCGCACCTCTAGCCGTAGCATTCCCAATAGGGCCCCACGGAAACATGAATCTCTAAAACTCGCCTTGAGGTGATTTTTGGAAATTTACATTTTTCGACACTCATCAGACCAAATAATTTCACGGGACGCTTACTACCATTGTCATCGTTTAGTAAAGGCTTTCGGATAGAAATTACCTTTTTTTTCAGGGGGTCATTACCAAAGTATGACCCCACCTTTCAGTACTGACAATTTTTTTCCTTCATTCTAATATTTATTTTGAGCTTTGTCTTACCACACTCTTCGCTGTGAGTTGAACACAACCCTGTGAGCAAAACGATACAAAGAGAAAATTGGTTGACGTTTCATTTACAATTACATCATAGCCGTTCAGGGACGACTCAAATCGGGATTTTTGCAGGTTGTATCAGTTCTTTTTCTGGGGAAAACTTCAAGCCACGTTTTAAAAAAAAATTGATCGCAATGATAATACTTATATGGTGAAGGGCTTTAAATGAATTTAAATGCAAGAACTACACATCCTAGATGACACGCATGAAACAGTTGGTCGTGAAAGTCACGAATTACATTCACAATACTGCGTGCCCTCCGAAGAGCTTGTGTCGTCGATGTTTCAAAATTCAACAATCAACACTCAAAGTGTTGAGCTTTGCACCGGGAATAGAGTTGGAGAAGACAATGACAAATTTAAGCCTAATTTTTTTCTTCATTAGTGACCTAGGCTTGAACTCTTAAGGTAACCTCTGGGTGGCGCTCTTCTGTAAGTTGCCCCAGATCTGTGTATTGGGATAGTTGCGACAACTTACGATTAGAAGCCAATCGGGCCCCACCAAAAAACAAAAACAAACAAACTCAAAACAAACAAACAAACAAACAAAAAAACCTGCGGTGCAAATATACAGGGTGCCAGACTAAAATGTACATTAGGTTGTGTTACGGTGCAATTGGACCGAAAATGTCGTCCAGCAGCCACGTGACGAAAGAAAACTGGTCCCTCCGTGTCGCAAATGGCCCAATACGGCTTTGACTTGCCCAAATTTGCTAACATTCTATTAGCATAAAAAATAATTACTGCTCAGTTTTCTCTTCTGGTCTGTGAATTACTTACGGCACAGGTTGTTGTAGCACTGACCAATCCTGGAAAGGCATTGTGTACAAGGCATCCCTGCGACGAAAGGCCTAGTCTCAGCTAAGTTGCCACTAAAATACAAATACAAAGTTGACAAAATATTGAGCTTCATGTGGGGCTGGGGTAAGGAAGTGTATAGATAAATCAACTTTCTAAAGGAAAAATAGACTTTTCAAATTAACATTAAATAATTACTTGAATTAACTGTTAGGTTACCTGGGCTCGCCGCCCACATGGGCCCCACATGCGCCACCCCACATTGAACCCTGATTTTTGGCCCACTCGCCCATATGAATCCCAGGTAATGCCCACTTTCTAACCGGGTTGTTTTTCCCCAGTTGGGTCCCAGATGTATCCCATAGGTTATCCTTGGCCTACCCATAAGGGCCCCAATATTGAATCTTGGGTGCAGGATCAGTTGGGACCCATTATAGGTTACCCCATGGCACCCATGTTTGCCAATAATATGGGACCCATTGTGGGACCCATGTGGGCATGCTGCCTGGGATATAATTCAGGACTAAAATAAGTTGTACTTAGAAAAACAACACTAGTTATTATTGTAACGTGTAAACCGTACTGTCCGCACGCGCAAACATAACCATTTATACTTACGCCGGCCCGTAGTGGCAATTGACGATAACTACATTTTCTGTATCAAGCTGATCCGCGGTTGGGCAGAAGGTCATGCCGCACCCTACCGCATAGCTATCTGCCCACACAACCTGTAGATGTTCAAATGCAACGTATGTTTGTTATTCACAAGCAGGAGGTAAATTTTTGAAGACTGAAAAGTTGCTGCACGGAAAAGGTCATCAAGCTCGAAACCATGTCATTTAGAGACGCACACTCGTCGTCACGAGAAGCGTTACTTTTATTACGCCCTCTTTAGTTCGTCATATAAACAGCTATACTTGTCGCGGTTTTCGTTGTTTGTTATTGCTGTCCTGGTAATAAAATAACACCTTCTGCGTGGACGTCGAAACATGACAGCGAACAAATTGCTTCCTCCTTAATACAGAACATCTATCCACAGCTTGGCGATTGGTCGAAAAATGCGCCTACATTGGCTGCCTTGTTTGGAATGTGTATTCATTGCAGACTAGAAAGGCTTTTGTTTGGATTAGAGGCTGATAAAAACCAACCCTTAACAGTTACATAGGCCTAATCTACATTAGCAAATTTTGGTGTGTTTTTCATTATGGTTGCCACAGACTGAGGCTCTGCGTTGCACAATAATTGTTTTCGCGGTATAGTTAGTCTAACATTTCCTTTTATACAGAACTCTCTTGTCCAGGTTGAACAAAAATTCCCTAGTGGAAGGTCAATTGTTCCATTGAGTAAAAGACCCCACAAGGGCACTCCCGTAAGCCTGTATCCCCCCTACAGCCCAGCCCCCCCCCCTCCCCAAAACAAAAACAAAAACGTTTTACCTGGGTGTAATGTCCACACAATTTGTCTGTTTTACATTCATTAGTTGTGTAATTGTAGAAGCGGTCCTCGTTGAACCATGACTGAATAATGCCCGCCCCGTCGGGCCGGAAGGCCTCGGTGACCGGCCCGATTACCCAGAGGTTCTGCCCCACGGGATTGAACGGCGTGATGTTCTCATCGGGGAAACCGTGGGCCCAAACGCACGTATCGGAATATTGCTGAGCATGGGTGGCCAAAGAGTCGTCCCATTCCTAGCAGGATGAAAAAGCACATTTAGACTGGTCAATTAACACCCCCCCTACGCCCATCCCATTGGTGACAATATAAGAGAACATAAAAGAGCAGGTTTACATACGGACTCAGCCCACTCGAGAAAAAAAAAGGAGCTGGGGGGGGGACTTGTTTTCTTTTGAAATGAGTTAAACTGCAAACTGTGCGAGTTTTATTTTTTTTACTCCTCTCATTCAGACCATGACAACGCTTGGAACAGTAAATTATTGAGTATTTTTTGCGATGGCAATGAAATTACCTTGAACTTTTAACCGTAAATTATTAATCAGCTTAAAGGTTACCGGTGATTGATGATGAACGGAACGATCTGAGGGGGATTGTGCCGGTGGAATGAATGGCTGAATGCAGTGTATCCGTCATTTTAGCATTGAAAGTGCAACCAGCCTTGACAATTCAGTTTGTTGATTGACCGTGCATCTTACAGTGTAAACGCGTGATAAAGGAATTTCAGACTGATGGAAATAAATTTATTTCAATTTTACACAATTATTTTACTTTAGTCTATGAAGTTAAAAGCTTTCATTTCGAGACAGCTTGACGAAGTCACCAAAACCCTCAATGGTTTGGTAAGAATTTAAAAAACATCATTGTTCAGTTTTAGTCTGAAAGCCTAGCGATTATGACGTTCATAATAGAACTTTTTTCCCCTCTGATATGAAGTCATACATTACAGGAAACTGTATCTGAAATTCTCAACAACAACAAAAATCTAAAGAAAAAAAACGCAACAGCTGATTTCGACTATTACAACCAAAACTAAAGGAATATGTGTTTATTTACATGCTGAAAACTGTGCATTTATTTATTACAATTTTCTCCTGTGACTCACACAGCGGATTAAGCCAAAATGTTCACAGGTTTGTTATTTTATGTTTATGGTTCATTACACAAAACATGAACACTGTCTGCGACGTTTTGTCAGCTCTACCAATCCTGCTTAAAACCTCATGGAGTTATTGTCGGGTCTCTATAGCTACTAGCAATACAAACAATAATTACACATCACATGTTTTGTTTGTGCAATGTGTGTGTCATAGGCGAAACAATGTTATTCTGGTGTTTTGTAAACAGCATCATCTGTCAAAAACGTTCAGAGAGAGAAAACAATGCATTGGCTTACTACTAAAAATAAGCTGATGAAACTTTAATTATCTGTATGATTAATTTAGTGCGCTGTAACTGCAGTTGGCCTGAGACTTGTTCATGCATCCACTGCAGGTGGTTATATTATTAGAGTAAAAGTAATTAAGGTACAGACTTTCATGGTCAGAAAGATAATTATGCTAATAGTTAGAAAGACGTTCTGTAAACATCGATTTCTGTGCTGGGATCATTCATGGTGTTACGAAGGATGTCCTACTTCATCACAATCATGATGACGCGGCAATCCAGCCCTAGTCGCAACTGTAGCCGCCAGTTTATACACGGCCTAATAGTGTAAAGACATTTCTTTTGCAAAGCCCGGGTTTTTGCCAACCAACTATGGGAAGCCAAAAATCTAAAGTTTACGATGTTACATAAAAATTCAAAAATAGTGTTAAATTTGTTGGAAACCAAGCAACCAACCATGGGATGTAATTTTTGTTTTAAAAAGTGGCGACTGCAAAAGAATGGGTCTGTAAAAGTCGTTATTTAGACATGACCAAAAGGGCAACAACTTTCAGGGTTTTTTTTTATGTGACATAATGAAGTATCATTCTACAGTTTTATTTGAAAAAGGAGCCGCAACAGATATCGCTCTACTAACACTTTAACACGATTCAATGTTTTGACAATATTCGGCCGTCCATGCCAACCAGCGCGGTTTGTTTATCAACAATGGAAAGGTATATATAAGGCCTTCATCCATCCAACGACCATCTTTGTCGGATTCCCTGTTTACAATTGTGATATTTTCATATTTGCAATCAGTAACAAGGGGAACCAAACCATTTCGTTGAGTCTCGTTTTTGTGCATAATTGACTTTGAACAAAATAGGTTGGGACGAGTTGCATACATTGCCGATTAATTTTTGTTAATTTTTTTGTTAATGGCATATCCAGGACTTTTGGATACTCATACATACACCTGCTCACCGCACAAAGCTGTACCAGCTCCAGGATGGGCCCCTTATACTTAAAATGCCCTACGATTGTTTTGGAGGATGAAGATGCTCTTTGTTGCATTCTGAGCCTTTTCTCTTTTGAGCAAAACGTATTGTGCCCTGAAGAAGGGCGTAAGGCTCTACGCCTTTCTTCAATGCACACAAAGCACCTTTTTGTCCCTAACAGAAGGACGCAGGCCAAAAACAAATAGATAAATAAAAAATAGTGCTAAGATAAAAATGCTCCTGGCAAACATTATGGTATTAATTTTTAACATGTTTGTTGCTAAAAATATCGAAATTTTATTCCTATGCTTAATTTATGCTTCCTATAGTGACTTGTGTTTGAGAGAAAACCGACCAAACTGTCACGCACTGTTTGCTTGAAACACAATTTTGCACATTAACTTCCTACGCACTGTTATACTGGTAGAACTTTCGTTCAATCTTCCAGCCATTCGTTTGTTTGTAGTTTAATTGTTTCTCTGTTTGATTGATTGGTTGTTGGGGTGTTTGTTGTGATTTATTCGTTTGTTTTGGGGTGGGTTTTTTCTTACTTTTGCTCCCCCCCCCCTCTCTCTCTCTCTCTCTCTGCCCGTGACGAAATATTCGTGTTGCAAAGTCAATGAGGGTAGCAATCCAAGGCTTTCCTGTGTAGATAATGCCTTACCCCCTTCAACAAACTGTTGTGTTTCTCAAACTGAAAAACTACCATAAAGCCAAAGTTCCCTCTTGGCAACTTTGGTTCCATGAATATCAGACATCAACGACCTGCAACATTAGAATGACGTCCACCCATCGTTCTTTGATTGCGATATGTGCCTGAGACTTGCCTTGTCCAAATGTATGGTACACGTTGCATTATGGGTGAATGAGGAGCAGTTTACCCCCATTTTCATTTACTTCTTACCATTTGTTGTGCAAACGTTACACTGCTTGAGGTTAAAAAAAACTGTTGTATTACCCACTTCATGAGTGATTTGAACCTATGTGTTGTGCGGTTTAATTTCCTACCCAACTTGGGTACTGTATTACCTTTTCATTGTGTATTTTATTTTACAAAAGTGAGGGGTACAACAAAAATAGTCGTTTTACCCAAAACCGATCAAAAGTTACACGACATGTTTAGTTTTAGTTTTACACAGCAACATTTTATGGCCCCTGGTAAACACCGATTATTTATTTCATTTCACTAATCAGCAAACATTATGAATTTTCACAATCACATGATCTGCAAAAACAGGTTGTTTCTCATCGGAAAATACACAAGTGCTGCTCGTAAGGCAGGGCAATTGTTCGCTATGTTAACAAAGCCTGTCTTTTTTTCAACGGCTAAACACACCAACGTGACTAGTCTTTGAACAAACTCTCCTATTAATATCGAAACTAAATTGTTGGTATTTGTACAGCGATTTAAACAATATGAGCATCGATTTTGAAGAACGCTCCAAAAAGGTTTATTTTATGTTTCTTTGAAACTAGTGTAGGGAACGTTGTGTACTCTACCAGATCAGACTTTAAGTTAGGTCATCCCATGTGTATGCTTGTTTATTTATTTTTTCTCACATTTGACTCTCCCAATATAACATTCATACGTTGGGTCAACATTTTTTTTTATTGGTCGTCAACGTCGGCGTTGGTTGTATTGTGTCAGCTCTCGACGTTGGCCCCAAGTTGGCATCACATTGCCATGATCGGCATTGACATATTATGTTTGTTTCTTTCATTGGGCCACTGTTGGCTGTAGGTCGGCAGTACACATTGGTTTTTCGTTGGCTATCAATCTCAACACTACGTTAGTTTTTAGTTTAAAAAAACAAAACAAAAACAACAACAACACCAACAACAACAGCAACAACAACAACAACAACAACAACAACAACAACAACAACAACAACAACAACACCAACAACACCAACAACAACAACACCAACAACAACAACAACAACACCAACAACAACAACGACAACACCAACAACAACAACAACACCAACAACAACAACAACAACAACAACATAACAACAACAACAACAACATTAATGGCATTGTATTGGAGTTCTGATGTTAAACCAATAGGTCGGCAATATGTTATTGGGGTTTTATTCGTGGGGTTTTTTGGCGACGAAGTATGTGCCAACGTTGGTTTCCATTGTAGGACCAGTGTTGGCTCTAGCTCAGCATTATCAAATTGTTTTTACGTCGGTGATCAATGTTGAGCCAACGTTGGTTATTGATCGGACAGCAATATCGGCAGTATGTTGGTTTCCAACGTAGGACAAGAGTTGACTCTAGGTCCACATTATCAAGTGGTTACGTCGGCTATCAATGTTGAGCCAACGATGGTTATTGATCGGACAGCAATATCGGCAGTATGT
>CM021529.1:11838015-11852107 GCA_010994315.2 Pisaster ochraceus
CAATATCGGCAGTATGTTGGTTTCCAACGTAGGACAAGAGTTGACTCTAGGTCCGCATTATCAAGTGGTTACGTCGGCTATCAATGTTGAGCCAACGATGGTTATTAGTCGGACAGTAATATTGTGTTGGTTTCCCACCAAGAACCAACAATTTCCCTAGGTCGGCATTTAAGGTTATAGTTAGTGGGGCTGATGTTTGGCCAACCTTGGCCTAGCTTTAACGTTGGCCCAATGTAACGCCGACGAGCAAACGTACATTGGGTAATTATACTGTGATCGACATTGGCCCAGTGAAACCGTTTTGTTGGTCCTACATTGACCAAACAAAGTGTTCTTATCTGGGACATTTCTAGAAAACTGAATGAGTGCGTATTCAAAAGCAACATCATCCTGCCTTTCGTGATACTTGCACAAAAATAGCCAAACCCCTAGCCCAGGTTTGACTCCTCCTCAGTGCAACGGAGACTGTCGTACGTCCCTGGCTATACCCAAACTGGCCTCCATAACCTTCCCCGTAGCAACTACCCAAACCGCACAACACGGCCACCTTGAAAATAAATACCATGGACACAAGAACAATTATATAAATTGTTCTGTAATTCTGACAGAGAATTTTTATCCTGGCATGAGATTTGGACACAAAAAGACTCAGGGCTTGCTTTCACCAGACCTGAAATCGCAGATGCAAGACGACATTCAGCCAAACAAGGCTGGAGATTTATATCACTACAAAAAGAATGGGGGACCACGGGGTGGTGATCTACTCAGAAAGTAAGCGATGTACTAAGGGGAAAAAAGGACTGATATAGGGGGTTTGGGTTAAATAAATAAAAAAATGTATACAATAATAATAAATAAACAATAAAAATAAGTAAGGGGACAACTGCTACCCCCTCGTTCAAAGGAAAGTTTTCGCTATATGGAAAATATTTTCCTTCAAATTGAAGTTCTCAATTTTGACTTGCCAAACTGACCTAAGTATGTACGTCTTACCAGAACCTTTACAAACAAACCACCATAACCACCGATGTTTCGGACCGTCCATAACTTTCGAATCTGTCAAAGGTCCGGATCGACGGATTTAACTGATGGCTAGCTGAAAACTGTTTACTGACTCGAATGAATGCTCTCCTATTAATCTCAATGGCGTTCCGAGTTCGATTGTGTCGGCCATGCTCGTAAAAATTGTTTGAGTAAACACTGTTGCTGCTTTAACACGTTTTATGGCCAAGGCCGAATTCCGGAAAGTTTGATTATCAAAACAAATTGACAAAACTTGAAATGTTAATTGTATATCGCAAATTTGTTATAAGAATTGTTCATGGTGATATAAGTCGATACCGCTTGTTGGTTTGTAAATAACTTGCAGCTACAATTTGTAAATGATAACTGTGCAAACTAAAATGTGATGATGATGACTGACTGTCTGATACAAACAACAATAAAACAGGCTTGACAAAATCAAAATATATCTCATCAGCATTTGTCACTTACCATAAATCTCATGTTTCCTGCCGCTGGAGTTGTCTGACCGCGAAGCTCGTTATGCTTGTTCAAAATGATGGTCTTTTCAGCCTCAGTCATGACAGACTCACTGGCCAGCCTTCGGACACGATGGTGACCGTCAAACCCTGATGGCCTGAGGGGCATTATCTCTTCCACGACGGTCTCTTCAGTAGATACACGGGGAATTATAATATGCAGAACCAACACCATACATAAATACACCTTTGCCATTGTGTGAGATTCCTATGTCCTTTGCCTGCAGTTACTTTGCAACATATAACAGAGTGTTCTCCTTGTCCATGTAATTTTAAAAACTCGTTACCCTGGTACCTGACGACAATAGTCAGCAAAGCACACCGCATGCATTCGCACGCACTTCACATGGTTGCACTTCCACCATTACCGGCAATTTTTACCTAGGCTCTGTGAAGTCGTAGTAGGCTAATGTTTCGGATCACTGGCAACCGGTTTCACTTTAGTCACGAACTGATGAAATAAGCAATGATTACAAATTCTACAATATTATAGAGCTGGGTATTGTACCCACACGTATTGTAAGGAGCAGTTTGTCATGTTATAGACCTCACACAAAACGTGTCAAAACGTGCATTTACGGGGGCGGGGTAAAAGTCCCCAAAATGGGAGAAGTGTTTGTGTGTGTCACTGTCGTGGGAGAGATAGTGTTTCCGAGAGGTTGTGCTCATATTTGCTACCTCAAGGACAAAAAAGGGGGAGGAAGGTCTTCATTGGTGAATTCTAAAGACTGGCTGTGCTCTACAAGAAATGTTGTGTACAAAGTCTATGAGATTATGTTAAATATAGGGACAATTGAAAGAACAAAAGACGTCTCTAGAGAGATGCATGACAATGTGCGAATAACAACGGCAGACTGTCATTTCAAACAAGACTTTGATTGTTCTGTCATGTTGAAACCCCTTTCCCTACTTTTCGTTCAGTGCTGACATCAGTGCTCTAGCTTTGAACTTTGTTTGCTTTGACCGAAGTCTTCTGGAAAAAACTCCATGTCTGGGAGTTTCTGTCGATACATAGTTCTAGCACCATGTCGCAGGTGAAGTGCCTTGACGACATTCAGGTACCACACTACGCATCTTTCGTTGCTTAGCAGCGAGCGCTCTCTCGATAATTTATGCGAGACTTGCACTACACTTGTCTGGTAGATAATACGCGTGAAAATGTTATCAAAAAAATCGGTTCTAACTGCGAATTTTCTAAATCGAAGCGTATGTTGCTTGGTAACGGGCAGAAATATCCCGAAGAAAAGGTGTACAATTTAAAATATGAGCATATTTCGGGAACGTGTGATATAGAATGCAAAGTGCGTTCAAAGACGATTCTAATGTCATTGTACTTTCCTAACGCGATGATGTCCCAATACCTTTAATTCCACAGGTAAAGTGTTCCATCAAAAGTAAAGAAATTACAAATGATAGAATAGCGTTTGATGGCAGACTGCACATGCAGGGCAATAGTTGTGCATTGTAGGCGGAAATCGAATAATTCCTTTCTGGCACACAAACTGAACTGACTACGCAAAACGAATAATGGAAGTCAAACTGCTAGAATTGCTTTTGGCGGCAGACTGCATTTAGCCCTAGGGCAACAGTTGCGCATCGTAGGTGGAAACCCTTTTCCTTTCTGGCACACTAATTGAACCGACTTCGCAGAACGATCATTGCTTTCATAAAACTGCAAGTCAGTTTGTTACTTTTCCGTACCTGGTAAAAGTTAAAGTGGCAGGGTTCACACACACCCTGTAGAGCGGGCATTGAATTGTATGAACACAATGTATTCGGGTGTTTCATTTCAATGAGCACCGTGTGATTACTTATGGCTTGAATTGATGTCATTTGGGGAGACGTAAACATGGTTTCAGTCTGAACTGAGGTTGACGCGTTGTTTTTCTGTCCGTTATTTTATCCCCAGATCAAATGCAAACGCCAGAGGAGTAATCTATCTTCCTTTTGTAAATTCCCAATTGGGTTGTAAACAACAATCGAGATGTGTTGTTTTAGTACGGTTTTTATGCATTTATTTACACATTAATTTGTTTCTCTATTTGTTTTAATACACATACCTTTTTAGGGGGTATTTTATTTTTTACTTTTGTTAATGCACTATTTTGAAATTATGAGGAAATTAATAAGCTGTCAATGTTCCAAAGGTTTAGTTCCAATACAGTGAGGCATGCGAGTCCACACACTTAAAAAACATCTGGACTTGGAACCGGGTCCTTTGGGGCATGACCCTTTTTTGAGTCAGTATGACCCGGAATCTGTGTCAAAATGGGTCGAAATTACATAGAATCCGAGTTGAAATACCATCTTTTAGTACCCGAAATCAGGATCAATTTTAACCTTTGTAGCTGAGCGGTCTACTGCATCGGACTAGCTGAGCGGTCTACAGCATCGGACCTAAGTTCTTATGGTTGAATCACTGGAGTGTGCATTCGATTCCCGGTCATGACACTTATGTCCTTGCGCACCGCACATAACCATAATTGCTTCTCTTAATCCAGGTGTGTAAATGGAACTCTGAGAGGGCTGAAACAGTATTGTGTCGGGTGATCCCCCTTTAAGCAGCTTGGGGTTGTATATGCTCCCTAGGGGGTTGAGAAACTTAGAGTAATGGTATAAAATTATACTCGATAAACAGGAATAATAGTGTTGTAAAGCATTTTGATCTAGCTACTAGGATATGTGCGCTATAAAGGAACAAGTCTTATTATTGTATAGTGCTTGTACCTAAAATCAACCGTAATGTATACAGCTTACCTTTCAAGGACATATGACAATTACAGTTTGTCTGAACCGCCGTTGAAATATTCCACGTTATTGATGTTTGTTTCTGGAATACAAATGGCAACCTATGGCTGAAGACGCACCCTTTGATTTGGTGTTGGTCCATAAAAAAAATACCACTATTGTTGTTCGTGTTAATGTGGTTCTACCGATAAACTGCCATTCTACTATAGCCAGTGAAAATATGTTTAACTTCAAATAACACAGGAAGTTCCGGACTTGTGATTTTCGCCTTTCAGCGACTGTAACCCTAGAAATAGAATAATTCTATTCATGGCACTCTCCAATGAATTAATTATTTCTATGGCTCTGTCCACAATTGTCAAAGGCCGTTTTTAGGATTAGCGACCACATCAGACAGGGTTGCCACTCAATATCATCTGGGCATTAGCTCTCCCTGATAGATTACTGACCGTAACAACAAAACCACTTGTCCCTGATGAAAGCACTTTAAAGTTATATCGGCATAACTTGTTCATTGTAAGTTGAAGGGGAAATAGTGGCTAGAATATCTGATTGATATTTTTAATTAATGGAGCGCTACAGGCTGCAATTACTGCAGAAACATACGATGATCATAAAGGAAATTTGTACAGTTAATGTGTATATTTCCGAGTTACTGTAAATGAAGTGAGATGAAAAGAGCCTTCGAATGGAAGGGAGGGGGAAAAATATATATAACTTTATTCTGAAGGTAACTTCAGTTGATTTCATCTCTACACTAACCTCTTAATCCCGTAGTATAAACAAAAGCACCTCGTTTGATATGACCAGGGCTCAGTTACATATAGAGCTGCTTAAACACAAAAAGTAGCTAAGAACAATGGTTAAAAAAGCATGTCAGCAGTAAAATTTCTTACTGGTATCCTGCTTGTTTTTGCTTAGCAGAAAGTATTTAAGCACCTTTTTCTGTTTTAAGAAAGCAGCTCTATGAAATTGGGGCCTGTGTTAAACTTGTTTACCCCATGATCATTAGTTTTGTGCAGTTATTAAGTTATGCAATATCTGTCAAGGTGAAATGTCAGGCGACAGGAATGAATACGTGGATGGCTCGTGACTTAATGTCTTCCATTCCAACATGTCATTATCGACACTGTAATTCAAGTATAGCTCAGGTTGCAGGTTCAAGTCCCATTCTAGTCATGCTTTCTTTGTTCAATTCCAACTTACACTGTAACTCATTCATAGTTTTCACTTTATCACCCACTGCAGTTCCCTTTAATGCATCACATATCTCGAAAGGCTATCTGGTTTCCGAGCTGCTGAGGAAATTCCGTTTCCTATTATAGTCACCTGCAGAGGCATACGCTTTGTTGGAGTAATTTAGCATGCTGACAATATTGAAAGTAGCTTCTTGATCTGGTTCAACACACTAAAAGAGAATGTCATTGGGGATTCGTGAACCTAATGCTCAAAATATCTCGGCTAGTTATCTACTGCATAATGTTTGTTTGTTTTTACTCTGGGTTGTATTGCCTGATGATAAGGCCTAGCCATAAATTACAGTGAAAATATAAACGGTTCAACTTAAGATTTGCGTTATCATAATTATAACTTATTTCTTCAACATTTTGATTTGTGGTACTATAAGGTTTCTATTGTCTGTCCCCCCTAAAAATAATAAATATAAAAAGAAGGAGAAGAAAAGAAGGGGAAAAAGCATGGTAAGGTTGTGAGCCAAAAGGCTTTCAAACGTCCTGTACTCTTATTAATTCAGCATTTCTAACACCCGAACCCCGGCTCCCCACGAAGAGCAAACAAATTCACACCTTACTGTGATTTAGCCCTTGCTAATAGAGACTCTGTGCAAGGTCAAACTCAATGTTGTGGTGTACTCATTTTTAAACAGAAAGGGGTCGTAATGAAAATGGAAAGAACAACAATCGGTCTCTAACTTCACGTGAAAACGGTGTAAACGTGCCATTGTATTTTAAATTGTTCCAGTGCAAAATTTGTCAACTTCCCAAAGCGTCAAATGACGTCACATTTCAACTACTTGACAAAATAACGATTATTTAAAAAAAAATTATTTATTTATAATATTCGGACAATACAACATCTTGACCAGGAGTCGTCCAGGGAAGTAAACAAGTTGTATTACTGCGTTGCGAACAGAACGGTGTGACAACCCGCGTTTGATTTGACAAATCCCCTCTTGAAAGAACGCGCGCGTTGGCGCATGGCGGCGTAGCATGTCCTATCCAGTCAAAATAACAGATCATTGATAAGCTTAGGTCTATATGGCTATAGTGTTTTTATTCAAATAAAGAAGTTATGTTGTATACATTGAACATTCCCTTTGTAGTACACCAAGGGTCGAACTCTGGGATCGAGGGACATGCAAAACATTTATTTCCCAAGCCGATGTTGATTCAGTGTCAATAGTCCGCTGTAGGTACAAAACCGTGAGGACACACTAAACAGAAAACAATGATTCTAACCTTGCTCCCTTATTGATCTCAGTCGACTCTCTCCATTTATTGTATTATCATTAATTAATTGTTCAGGTGTGCTGGGAAAAAAATCTGAAAAAATGTGGGTCTTTTTCACATCAATGGTTTCTCTAAACTGTGTTCTTTGTTGAGACCGATCAACCTACCAGGCTTTCAATGAAACTGCATGGATGAACGATAAGGGGGTACTTTTGGGACGCTAGGTGGCAGCAGACTTACCTGGTAAATCCATAGTTCTCAGTAATGAGCACATGCTCAGAACTACGCAAACAATGGAAATTTACCTCGTAACTCTCTGCTGCCACCAGCGTTCCAAAGTCTCCCGGTAAATCAATACCAATTATATATTAAGTTTAAAAAACGGGGAAGCGAAAAAGACAACATTTTTCATTTAATACTACTCTAAAAATTACCAAATATGGCTGAACATACACTAGACAGAATATTTACATTTTCCGGGGCCACTGAGCGTGCCCTGGACCCAACACCTCGATAGGCTTCGCAATGCAAATTATGGTTCATACTTCTTATTATCGCACATTGACTTCCCCCCCCCCCCCAAGTTAACTGAAAGAGAAGCAGGGAGAGAAACTAAATATGGGTTGGCCCTCCGTTACTAGGGGGGGCAGGGTGTGGGACCCCCTCCATTCAGAGCTAATACCCTTCCCCTCGCCCTTTTCCCCTATTGCCCCCCCCCACCACCACCACCACCAACACCATCACCACAACCTCCAAGTTAAAGTTGCATAACTTGATTTTTTGCCGATTTTTTTTCCCTGCGTGCTGTGTTATTTTACAACAAAACGAAGTTAAACATAAGTTCGAAAGCCAAACACACTTCACAAAATACACTTACACTCAATTTGTTTGTACAAGGATGCCTGCTTGTAGCGTGAATTAAATATTCAGGTGTCGGCATTATGTACATTTTAAGCACCGTACCATAACTAATTATTGAGGGATTTTTGTTTCCAATGAAAGTGTTTGAAATTTCTCGACAGAAGTAAAATTACTTGTGAAATATCTATAAATATATTGTTTTTAACCAGTAATTTGACGAAAATTTAAGCGATGCATCTTTGTATAAAGAAACTCAATCAATGTGAAAAAACAGGTGAGGTTGGCGGTGACACCCTGGGCATAAACCTCTTTTGTGTAGTGATGGTTCTGTGAGAAGTACTGGTGGTTTGACAACACGACGTTTCGATCAGTTTACTCCGGTGGTCTTCACGAGAATGCTTGACTCTGATGAAGACAATCAGAGCACACTGATCAAAACGTCGAGTTGTCCAACCACCGGTTCTTCTAAGGACCACCACTACTCACACGAGATTTACGGCAAACCTCACTTGATTTTACTTCCACCATCCAAAGCCTCAAATCCTTGAGAAAAGGGACATCATACATGGACCACCCGGAACAATACCAAAGACATTGGGAGATTGAGAAACAATAAAGGTAACCTACTTATCAATTAGTAAACATACTTGCTAATCAGCTCGATAACTATTTTGTTTGCTTACTGGCCGACATATTAGGACTAAGTTAGAGACAATCTTAAAGGCAGGGTAATACATTTGGTAATTACTAACATAAATGAGCATAATAACTTACTTTGGTAAAGGGCACTGGAGAGCTGTTGATATTATAAAACGTTGTTACAAACGACCCCTTTGCAGAAATGTAACGTTAGTGAAAGAGGTCATGTTTCACCCCTAACTTTGAATCTGAACAATCAAGCCTTTCTCTGATGGCATATGAAAGCACACAGTTCTATTTCACACGGCATTTGTTTTTTCCCTTACTTCTTTCTGCCTTTCATTATTTTACTGCAATTTCGATTACCATTTGAGCCCAAATTTTCCTCGGTTTGTTTTTTATGCATATGTTGGGATAACCCACGTGAGGATAATGGTCTTTGGCAGTTACCAAAAAAATACCCAGCCTTTTAAAGATGGAAATCTCGTTAGTTGTCGTTGTCGTCCAAAATTCCATGTCTAGTCATCCAAAGTATCTAGAGGGGAAAAAAATCAAACTTTTAAAAAGTTTTTTACCAATTTTGGCGCGTTGGAATTTTGACAGTTCTGTTTCAGGATCTTAAACCAAGACATGTTCTGAAACAAATACTCTGAACAAGTTGTCAACAGATACAATTCAAAACTCAATGTACATTTATATGTTAAAGATTATTATGAAGGTTCAGGACAAAACAATCATCTTAGCTTGGTGATTATGAAGTTCAAACTTTTTTTATTCTTCCTGTGAAATATTTCCCTCTGAAATGAAGTCACATTCGAGAAAACTGTATTTGAAAACCTATACATCGGTTGTTGCATGCCAAAATTAAGGACAATGTGTTGACGTACTAGAAAGTGTGCATGGTATTTCACTGTTGTCATGGGTTGTTTTTTGTATGGTTGATCACACAAAACATGAATGCCGTCTGAGACTGTTTTGATAGCGTTACAGATCCTGTGTACCACAGTTAAAGTGGTCTTGACTAAAATTATTTAAATTTTATTCAACATATTTGAAAGCCCAATAAAAGTGGTACTGTGTAAATGGTTTTGTTCAATTGCGACCTGGGGACTGTTGACTTCCCACTTGAGCTATTTTGAATGACATTGGCCCTGAGCAGAAGACAAAAAGTTTCTATTTGCCGAGCAGTATAGGGAATTTCAAAATTGATGCTCGGACGTTTGGACCGATGTACGGGTGTTTTTATGTGTAAGAAGAATAGCTCGCCGGGCCTTGGGACTCCCCGTATAAAATTGAGCAGAGGATAAAAGTTAAAGTGTCAATGGATCATTTCCTTTTACTGTAAAAAGCTGTGTGACTTTTTGCCTTTTTGCACTGTATGTTATGGGAGTTTATTTAGTGGGGTGCACCCCTAAGAGAGAATGGGCCCATAGTTAACTAGAGTGGCTATATAGAGAGATACAACTTGTGACAGTTACAATATAGGACAACACGCAAGGGGCTCAATAAACAATAACACATCGTGTTCAGGTGAAATAGAGAAATCTCCAATAACGTGAAATCTAAGAGAAAGTTCCCGTGATTAGATTAGATGTTGAACATTAATCATTGTCGTTGAATAGCTTTAAATCGAGCCAAAGTAATTACGCAACTTACCCTCATCACACTTGAAAAACTGCGGGAGAAACTCTGTAGAAAAAAAAGGAAATAAAGTAACCCTTTAAACTGTTCAACGGTACTGAACATAAATTATATTATGTTGCTGTTTTTGTTATTTAATATAGTACGGAGCTTTGGAAGTGCCATTCAAAATGTTGATTTGGTGAGAACATTTACTGCAGGATAACGACTCCATGAACGCAATATGACGTCAAACTGAGATGAGTTATTTGGGCCTTTAAAGATGGAAATCATGACACGTAGGATGTCGACATCCCGACATGATGACATTCTGAAAATGTCGAAAACCCGAGATAAATTATCTTTGGAAGACGACATCCTCCTTCCGTTCAAGATGTCGTCATCCCGAAATAAATCATCCCAAAATGTCGTCATTTTTGATGTCATCATCCTGCGGTCAATTATCTGAGATCTTCAACAAGTTGGATGGCACTTTAGAGCTCCATAAGTTTTTGTTTTTACTGTTACAGAATTGTTGTAAGTGCGAGATCGTGTCAATATCTTACCCAAACAATCCTCACACATGGCTGGACATTTTTTTCTGACGTTCACGTGTGTTTGACAGCGGGAGTAGGGCAATTCATTTCCGCACCGTTCGTCGTCAATGCATCTAGCTGTGATCAGTGGACAAAACACAAGTGCTAAGTGGTTTCATTAGCAGGTTTTGTTTTTTATGCGCCAGGAATGTCTTTTCTGACGGACATGGCGCACTATACAAACGTCCATTGTAATTATTATTATTACTATTATTTGCTGATAACATTAAAGTGGCCGACCTTTACCAAGTTATTTTACCTTAATTTCCTTTGAAGATTCTAAGGTCGAACGGTCATAGTCTGGACAAAGAATCCACTTTCACCAACCGTTCATTTGTACCTGGATGATAACTGACGTCACATGATCAGCAATGCCTCATGGAGGCTTGACGTTTTGATTTTTGTTTTCTCAAAAGCTTTTTAACATTGCGCCTAGCAATAGAAAGAAAAAAATGGGCCTTCAGCTACCGTCGCGACGGTAGCTGAAGGCCCATTTTTTTATTTCTATCATAAAATAAGTCATATTACATGACCTGTAATCCTCTATTAGAACCCCCCCCCCCCGAGATAGTCTAGTCATCCATGGGGTTGAGTTCTCTAAGAGGTCATTATGGCCCTTGTTTGCTGGCGGCAGTCCCCGTTGAAATATCTACACACAAAAAAACCGTATAATGTACACACCCATTGAAACATGTACAGATTTTCGCCTAGATGCAATTATACACAAACCTAATATTTATAGATAAGGTTTGCAGCCAACATATTATATCTATCACCAGGCTACTACAAAGTCTGTATAGCATGGTAAATACTAGGGGACCACCCGAAACAGACTAAATTGCCCTATAAATAAAAGTGCCTTCCGATGAGGCGAGGGTTTAGCGTCGTCTGTTTATAAATATTTGTTATTGCATCATCATTATTTTTGGTATCAGACAGCCACAACACCCCCACCCCCTCACCGCTACAGGACGAATAAAGATGTGGTCCTCAATCACGATGCTAAAAATAGTAACACTCACCACTGCAATCAGCTAGGGTGTACCCCCAAAAGCAAGTGCATTCGCACTTAGTGACGTCCAGTGTACCACAGTTCTGACAGACCTGAAGAGCGCAAACTGTCCATAAATTCAAATTAGTCGAATTGATGGTCACAGATCACTTGCGGGTCTCCAGTGGTAAGCGATTGTTTATGTTTACCATCTCATAAGATCGTGGCTGACTCTCTCCAATAGATTCAAATGCAATTAAATTAGGAAAATACGGTGGTGGATTTAGGGGCAAGTGCAGCAGGCCCCTCCGCCCCCCCCCCCCCGCCACCTCCTGCCACGTTATTTCCACCGTATAAATCAAACAAACTAATGTAATGTTTAATGGGTCAAAAATAATGTGTAAAACGCCTAGTATAAACCAGAAAGTATATATATATATAATCATTGTATTTAAAACAACTGCAGAATTTTTTAAAATTTGCGAAATAGCTCACAAAGTTTGCGCACAACGTCTTTCTAAAAATCATGGATCAGTCCCTGATGTATATCTTGTACTAATTTGATTTGGCAAAATAATGAATTTTGTACAAATGGAGCATTTTGTTTCCTCTCGTATCTCAATGTCCTCTCTTATTAAATTTTTTTTAGTTTTAATTTCCGCTCTGCGGGAAAATTAGTTTTTCTTATCTTACGTTCTCCTATCTTATCTTATTTTACCTTATCTTTTCTTTTCATCTTATTATTATTGTTTACACACAAATGTTACTGATACATTTATTATAAACCAGAAAACGTTTACTTTATTAACCTTACCACATGACGGATCATCGTGATCTGAGCAACTCCCTATCAAAAAGAAATATATACATTATATTAATACAATTCAACATGAACGGAAATTATCAACGGCATTCAGAAAATCGGAATTAAAACAGCTCGGAAATTGATACCCTTGTATCAATACGCAAATTTTTCTTATCACCGGCATTCAAGTTTTTATGTCACTTGTTAATTAAGTATGCATCTTTTAGAGAAATACCCGCAAGCATTTAAACGGAGACAGCATAGCTTTTTATCAAATATATATGACTTCTGTAACTTAAATTGTTTTGAGTTGTTTGGCACCGCACAACAAGCGTGAACAGTATTTTGTTTGACAATGCCGTCTTCCATGTTCAGGTCTTTGTTTTGGGATTACTTACGGCACTTATTCTCGTAGCATTGGCCGCTTCCCGATTTACACTTCGTGCAGGGTGTCCCGCTTATGTACGGCCTTTCCCCAGCATAGTTTCCACTGAAAAACAAATGAATACATGTTTACCTTTATAAGTAATCGAAAGAATATAAATAAGAACATAACGTTTGGTTACGTTTTGAATACAAACTATTTGTAAACAGATTATGTTTTTGTTTTTTAAACACTGTGGTTCAATGAGTTTTTCCATACGTTCAAGACGGTGTGTTTCATAAGTCTTTCAACAATTTTTGTGTTTCCTTTTTTCTAAGTGTGTTGTGTAAATGTCCAGGCATTGCCTAGTGTAGTTTAAGCTTATTTCTTGCCTAATTAATTAATTAAATGTTGTAATTTGGTTTCATGTGGCATTGACAATTGACATACCGATTTTGAACAAAAAGGATGCTGGCAATAATTTTGTCCTGCCCACTCCCAACCAAATCACCGACCCCTGTTGATTGACACCCCTCTAGGATGTGTGGCATGGTCCGGCTTAGGATATCATGGATATGAGCTGACCAGTGTGTACGATGTGGTTAAAAGAATGGAAATATTAAAACAATGTCAGCACGTGGTGATATGTGCCCTCGTTGCAGGGCCTTTAGTTACCAAACGGTCTACTCGTGAACTCGTCAACGTTGACCAACTAACCCCACGATAACACAATGGCGCTATTATAAACCATTGCTAACCACGCAGCGGAAAAAAAGAACGAAACAAAGTCTTTATCACGGTGTAGCCATGTTGATCTTTGCCAGTCTGAACCAACGTAACCAAACCGAGGCTGGAAGAAAACAATCAGTCTGGTTCCCTTTTTTCAGTGCGATGAATAACAGCATTCATAGCTGTTCTTGGTTGCAGGGAACATGACCAAGTTGGTGGCAGCTTGATAAATGTCTGAAGAGGTACTTACGCTTCACCGTAGTGACACGCTACCACCATTATGTCGGTAGCTTCTGTCCCGCTGGCTGTTGGGCAAAATGTTACTCCACAGCCAAGCGCATAGCTGCTATGCCACACCAACTGGGGGAAGAGTTAAATTAACGTTCTTTAATTATTCAGAATGACATTGAATTGTATGTACTAGGCCTACTATTTGACTGACCTTTATTTTAGTTTACTTTTTAGTTGAGATAAATATGTGTAAATGTGTGTGTGTGTTGTTATTTTTTTAATTTTTTTTTTAAGGGGTTGGCTTTTAACGGTGAGGGTGAGTTTGAGATTACTTTCCTTAGTTTCATTATTGTTATTATTTTAATTTTTTTATCCCTCAAAAATCTAAGCTTTTAGACTTTGATAATTATAGAAACAGTTAAATATTATACTTTTCGTCAAAACTTGTTGCATATTTGACCTGAAAAAAATTAGTTAAAGTTTGACATAGGCCTTTAGT
>CM021529.1:11866641-11879632 GCA_010994315.2 Pisaster ochraceus
CCCCCCCCCCCTCTGGTGACGCCACTGGTTATAATGGTTATACTGCTTTATTTCATACAAATGCAAATGTCTCTCCCCCTAGAAGACGCTGGGCCTACGGTCATGCCGCGGCCGTCCGCCTGTCCAAACATTGACTGTCAGAATGGTGGAAGTTTAGAGGAGGGTGCCAGCTGTAAATGCAGATGTACACCACAGTACCAAGGGAGCATGTGTCAACGTAAGTGATGATACGGAGCTCTTGAAGTGCCTTCCGAATTATTCCCGAGACCCTGTTATAGGAAAACGGGGAAATAATAACACAATAATACAAACTCCCGGGTCGGAATTGACCCGGATTTCAGGTCCCAAGAGGTATGATCTGGATTCTGCGTCAGGCTGACCCGGAAACTGATCTAAAACGGGCCCAAATTCTGCGTAAATTTGACCCACTTCAGGGTGATTTTGACTCATGCTCCAGGTCATAATGACCCCAGAAGTGGGTCAGGCTCCAAGGGATCCAGATTCGGGTCATTTCTGACCCAGGAGGTTTTTAGAGGGCATTTTCATGGGATAAGGTCTCCGGGAAGAAGGCATCTTGCTTCCAGTACTGGATATCCCAAATGTTTGTCTCTGATCGTGACCTGTCAAAAGACACTTCCAAAACACTTCCAACACTTTTAAGTGCTATGATAGGGGCATGGTGCCATTGTTGAAATTTGTTGCCTTTTCAAAACAAAATTTGGAAAAACTGGGGGTTATACGGGATTGGACGAAATTAAACGGCAAAGAAGGGAACGGGTCTGCAGGTATTAGGCTTTCTGTAACTAACAAGGGACTGGTGTCCAACTTTGTTTAAGTTGACGAGCCCATTATAGAAAGCAACATTGCCTTCAAGTTTTCCAAGTTCACCATACTTTAAATTATTCTGTGAAACATACAAACGATGGTTTCGACTTACCAAAAAATAAGCATACTAAACACAATATTTAAACTACAATTTCAAATAAAAACATATATAAAGTAATAAATGAATAAACTGTTAAATACATTTTTAATTCATAACTATTAAAGTAAGAATACTAACATTAAACTAACGCATGTTTTTGTTCTTTCTTTTTCAAAGATAACCGTGAGCAGGCAAAGGCTGGTGTTGTTCTTATTCTCAAAGGAGATTTAACTTTTGTAAGCTAACCTATTTTTTTGCTGTGCAATTAACATTTGAACAAAATACACAAATTGGACGAGGGTGCTTCTTTTTTAGAAACCCCGTTTACGAATCACGCCTGAAATGTTGTGACCAATTTATAGGTTTAATGACAACGTGAACGTCAGTTGTGCAAAAGTCTCATTTGATTACACGTATTCGGAAACTGAGGTCAAGTCTTATTCTCAAGTTTCCTTGGTTGTTTTGCTAAATTTATCTAACTTTCATTAATTCATGTGAAAATAACCTTAAACTTACGTAATGGAAGAAACAGAATCGCGCTTACGCAAAACCACTGTTGGGAACCCAGAAAAAAACATTGGTTAGAAATAGTTAAACAATTAATCAAAGTAGAACGGGACGTAGTTAAAAACAAAATAAAATAATTAAAGTACAGTAGAAGTTGACCCACAAGTAAAACTGGAGGCAAAAACAAGATATTTTACGGAGCCCCTAAAGGGACAGGTGAAAAAAAATTGAAAAGGTAAAACAAAAGTTCAATATTATTTCGTTCCCTCGAAAAATTATTTCGTTCCCTCGAATTAGTATTTCGTTTCCTTGAAATACTATTTCGTTCCCTCGAAATATTATTTCGTTACCTCGAAATCATTTCGTTCCCTCGAAATCATTTCGTTCCCTCGAAATATTATTTCGTTCCCTCAAATTAGTATTTCGTTCCCTCGAAATACTTTTTTTTTTTTACCTTTTCAATTTTTTTTTTCACCTGTCCCTTTTGGGGCTCCGTAATATTTGATAACAAAGAAATATAAACATTACAACTGGAGTATTTATTTATTGAACCTTTTCTTTTTCTTGATAATTGAATTCTACAGTGGCCCACTGTTCATCAAACTCTTACCACCAGTATCGCCACAATCTTGACGACATTTTGCAACGTCAATTTCGAGTCATGCTGTCCGCACAGCGGCTCGGAAACAAAGTGAGTTTCTCCATGGAGAGTATAATGATTGAATATTGATTGACTTTCAGCTGATAATCAGTATTGTGAGTTGATGTGTCCCTGTTGGCTTATTTGTTTATTTAATTCGTGACGTCACCGAGTTTGGCGAAGTTTTCACAGTTTGTTCAAATGACCTAAGAATGAAATCTGTATAGAATGAGATCGATTTTTTGTAAAGACCTTCAAGAGACTTAATATGAAAAACAGTTGTAATTGTTTATCTAAACAGTACAGTTTTTACGAATGACATTTAAAAATTTGGCCTTTAAATTAAAATTTATAACTGACTTTATCGAACTTTTTCTGCAGAATAGAAAGACTGTCTTATGTGAACGAATCTCACGTCCTGCTTGGAGAAGGATATCCTGAGCAAAGAGAGAACACAGAGGGCGTTTTTGCTGCTATGTTCACCGTCACACCGCCAGAGAATAATGACCTGTGTACAAATGGCGGGAAATCCAAAGCTGGCACACGAACAGCTTTCGACACTGATGAAATGACACATCACATTGTTTATAAAAGGGAAACGACTGAAGGTATGTTGACGAAGATAACAAAGGTCCTTCTCAGTGTATTTGATCATTGAGAAAACTGCAAAGAGTTCATTCTGCTATTTTGTTTAATTGAACAAGTTTAAAACAAGTAAACGATATGTATAAATTTAAACTTTAAGTTAAAAAAAACGGAAGCAGCATGAATTCAGAATCTTATGCATGCTATTTTAGACATAATGCTCTGTTTTACACAGTATTGATAATGAGTTAAAACTCGATTATTAAATTGTCGTTTTGCAGAAACTGCTGTTTGATTTGTCGTTATACTTGTTTTAATTTGGACAAAAAGGATCTTGCATTCATTTTTTTGACTTGGATCAATATTCAGCTTGATTTAATTGTGTTTGTTCTTGAAGATCTGGTGATTATATCATTGGAAGTTGTAAAACAAACTGTTTACACATAACTTGTTTTATTTGCTTTCTGTCTTTTGTATCCTTGTAGGCGTGTCTGCCCAGTCATTATGTAAATTATAAAACCTTTATTTGGATATATTTAAAATGTTCTTTGTGCATTTCCCAATACGTTCTACTTTAAAGTAGCTTTTTCACATACCCAGCTATTATCTAAGAAGATTTTTACCTTGTACTTCTTTGTTTAATGATTTGTGTTTTAATTGGTGACAAAACAGATGGATTCACTTATCAGAGGGTGTGATCTGGGTAGGATCGTATTTGACATGGGATGATGCACAAAATCATACATAAATAAACAAATCTTGGACCTGAACCCCCCCCCCCATATGTGGATTGACCCAGTCTAGGATATCAATGACTTTGTCCCCCACAGGTCATTACATCTTTGAGAAATTGGCGAAATGTTATGAATAACGGCACATGCCTTCATTGAGTGTTAAGTATTTGCTATGTAGGCATATTAGCTGTGCATATTGTGAATTGTTGCTTCTGTAAACTCTTTGATCACTGTGTTGCTATAATATTATGAGTTATCTCCACTTAGGATAAAATGAAGTGCAAATTATAGTAAATAAAAAATACTTCAGTTTAATGTAGTTTATGGCTATGGCAAAATTATCTAATATTCTTGGGAAAGTAACATTTCGCCAATGAAAGTTAAATGAATTTAGCGAAATACGTTTAACAAAATATACATGAGTAAATAAATACCTGAAACAAAACACAATAGAGCCTAATATCGACAAATTCCACTCACTTCTAGGCCCATACCTGGATCAAAAAATCTTGTTGGAGGCAATTCAAGGAAACCAAGATCTACTACGGCAGGATTTGGACAACCTCGACCTCGATGTGTCTTTTGACAGAGTAGAACCTGGCAAAGTGGAGCCCGTTACGCCATCGAGGCCCGTCGGCCTGTCAGCCGGAGCGAGTGCAGGCATCGTCATCGGTTCCATTTTCCTGCTGGCACTGTGCATCACATTGGCATTGATTGCGTACTCAAAGTAAGCATCGAGTGCTGGCTGTAAATTGTTTGACTTCTATTGTGTAGCCTTTAATTAGCAATCCTTTTTGCATAATGATAACGTTATTCTTCTCTGAAAGTGTAACATAGTTTAGGGTTAAACTTACTAAATGGGTGATACTTAATCAGGTTGCTGTGAGTTGTGACAGTAGATGTTGTAAATATGTGACAACACCACTAGGAGAATAAGTATTCTAAACCAGTTCGGGTCTAACTTGACCCGGATCTGGGTCCCTTGGGGCCTGATCCATATTTTTGTTCTTCAGTGTGACCCGAAATCTGTGTCAAATTTACTCAGTGATGGGTCATAGGCCTACTAACGCATAATCCGAGTTAAGATCCCATTTTCAATCACTTTTGGGGTCAGTCTGACCCAGAAATTGGTCAGTTATCTGGAAGCAGGCAACGAAGAACAAATGGCTCCATTTATCAGAGGGTTAAGATCTTTTAGGTCTATATGTCTGTACAATAATTGTGCACGAAGTGTAAGAAGGAATACATTTGTTTAGCCCCTCAGAACACAAAAACGGTATAGCTCCTAGATAATATGTGGAGTAGTCCAGTCTACGTCATAAAGAAAAGTTCTTTGACTCCCGGTGCATCGCACTTTGATGGACAAAACTGTGAAAACGTGTGCCGTGTGTAACCAGCCCTCATGATCACCTGGGTTTGTTTTAATTTCAAGTGAGATTGACGTAATTCTGGTTTCACCAAGGACCACGAGAGGAAACTGATTTTGGTTAATTTGGGGGTTTACTAGAGGTAGGCTAGACTTGAATTTATTTGGTAAAACCAATACTACTTTAACCTTAATTTTTATGGTGCATAAAAAGATCGCACGCTTCAGACAGCTCAGTCGTAAAAGATAGCTAATAATGCGGGTCGTTATTTATTTATTGTTTGTATTTAATGGTTTTTTCCCCCATTGCCTTTAAATGGTACAGGCTGCCATGCTTCAATAGCGTTAAGGTCTTGCCAGTAAAAAGTCAACAGGATGAACCCAGGTACGGTGATTATCAAGGTAAGTGATAAATGAGCAGTGGAGCGCCACTTACTTCATGTAAAAAAAACCTTTACAGAAACTTCTGTGCTGCAGGTGAAGTAACTGTGTCTGTGTTTCGATAGTTTGTTGTTTTTATTTTATGTGGTAGTATAGTTGGCTCATCCATTAAGTGGGTGGAGTATAGATATGAAGCTGTGAAAGAAGGACTTTAGTGTTGTAAGGTGTAACAACGGGGATACAACTCCTCCATCATTTGTCTGCCTTGCTAGGGTGACAACAGTTAATTACAATCACGTACAGAAACTTTAAGGTGGCAAAACGCAATAGAGTTGTGCACAAAGCAGACGCACAAACGCGTATGCGTCACGCCACCATCAACCCAATTCAAATAGGCGAGATGGACCCCCATTTTCCAACCAGAAGTGTTGATGCGCACGCGCGATGTGAAATTTACATATTTCATGGAAAGGGTCCATGTAAACTACCCTCAATTTTGCATCAAGCAGATGCAGTACCGTAAATTGAAATATAAAAATGTTTGTAAATGCGATTTTAGAAGGAGGCCATGACGTTGGTTTCTTCTGGGTTCTATTTTAATAGAGTAAATAGACACACCCCAAAAACGTTAAATGGTAATTGTATTGTTTTAATTTACAGATCAGACGAACAAGCAAGTGCCCTAAAAAAACTACACAGATCACAATTTCGTTTTGAGTCATTTATTTGTCAGCATGCAACTTGGATTAACAACCTGTCAGGTGCTCACACTTTCTTATCTGCAAACAAACAGACCTATCATTTTTTTTTCTTAAAACGTATTGATCACTTTGAGTTAAAATCAGAACCGAGACCATCGATACAATAACGGTATGTGTGCAGATTATTCCACTGGTAAAACGATATCTTAGTGCATGACTTTCCAATCTACACATTTTGTAAGCCTTATCGTACTTAAATATCTTGTTATTGATATAGTTTTAGGCCTAAGTCATTTTGTACGCACTGAGTAAATAATAGGGTTTTTTCCTGTTTATTCTCCTGTAAAGGTTGTTGTTGTCGTTATTGTTGTTTTAGTTTTGATTTTGTGAATTTTTTTTTTCAAAGTGTCAATATATATTAACACATTTTATTGAACAGCGCGTTTGTTAGGTTTTCTTCTTCACAGATTCAACGAGTAACTTTATGAATTGTGTTTTGCCCGTTTACATGAGCCTAATTTTGCCTAACATGAGTTTTAATAACTTACAATGAAAGTACCCATGTTGACACTGGAATGCGGGTCTGTTTTCGCAGAGGCCCGGATAATTCATCGCTCGTGTAAAGCATCGGGGCGTTGATAATATTGTCATGGCTGATATAGGTTTTACATTATCATGCAGGTATCATAAACAAAACATTAACCTCCTCTGTTTTCAAACAAAGCTATAAAAACCAACAAGCAGTTACAGTTTATGAACTATCTACCAGTACATGTATTTACAAAAGGATCTGGATTATCACGTTCGAAAATCAAGAATGCTAGACTCGAAAACACTGCAGCATTTCTACAACTTTGAAGTTATTTTATTTGAGAACGAACTCGATTTGATAACAAGACAGTGGGGTTAATTTCAACCGGGTTCCATGTAAATAAAGTAAATACGAGTAAAACATCACAAAATAATTTTGAATGGTAAATGTTATGTTTTTTGGTTACAGATCAGTCAAACAAGCTAGTGCTTTAAAAAATAACTAAAAAGAACACCCATTGTAGTCCATTTCGGATGAGTTTGTCAATTTACACAGACAAATATTTCTTCAATCATTTAACTTGGATTTTTTAATCTATGAATTATTACTATGTTTATAGTAACTACTCATACTTTGAGATCTACATAAGCCAGAAGGCCGGTTATAATTTAAGCATATTATTTTTTTTAACTTCAACCCAGACCACCATCAATATAATAAGCAACTTATATAAAAACAACTTACAAATAAATTGGACATTTTCAGTGCATGAATGTTAAATCTCTGCATACAAATGTAGGCCCTATTACTAACTTTGCAGAGATTCAGTGACTTACTTTACAGTCACATGTTGCCTGTAGTTTGCATAAATCTAAAACTATTTCCGAGAATTCAATGAGTTTACATTGCCACTGCCTTTGTTAACACCCGAGGAGTTTTCTGAAATTACCTGGCTTAGTTTAAAGTGCAAAAAGTAGGCATATATACTTTTTTCTTCTTCTTCTTTTTTTACTCTCATAGGCCTTTGTAAAGAACTAATGCTTCGAATATATTATTCACATGACTGCATAATTTTGTTTTTACTCAAAGTGCGGGCATAATTTAACAAAAAATGTTGTAGCAACTAAATAAATATTGTATTGACACTGAAAACAATGAATACCAGCAAGCAGTCACAGTTTGTGTTCTGCAATGCGTTGTGCAGTTTGTGTTGAAATATGAAACCTTTGGGGTATCTTCTGCATTACAATATACGTGCAGACTCAATTTTTTTCGGTGTCCCATTACATGTATTAGTGGAGTTATAAACGACACTCGTACCATCACCGTGATTATATACATTTTTTTTTTCAAAGCCAAATATTGTGAATTGTCCAAATGAATTGTGCCACATACTGATAAATGTTCAGGCCACACGAGATCCGGATCTGGGTCAATTTTGACCCGGAAGGTTTTTATAGTGTATTAAATTCCAGTTGTGTTGTGCATAACTCGTGCTCACTTTTATGTCCGGTACCGTCAGCTGGCAGACAGCATGAACCTATCTTATTAGGGTCTGATTTTAACGGACTGGTACATCTTTCCTGGGAACGAGGCGGACGTTGATGCCATTCTCGGGTGTCAGGAGACCACGAGTTCCTCGCTTTGGTGGAATCTGGCAACCACACAAAAACAAAATCAAATTAGCATTTTTCTACTTTATTTGGTTATTGATGTTTTTGTGTTTATTTAGTTATTAATGTTTCATTTCAACAGCAAACTTAAAAGAAGTGTGGATATATAACCCAAATTGTTTGGGATTGTTTCACCAACCCTTCTTTAGAATCTCCCTGTCACCTCTTCTTTTACAGGCACCAATTTGTCTTCTCGATTTTATAATTTCATAGCGCAACTTACAATGCGCATGCGGTTTTTTTTTTTCGAATTGCATGTTTTATGCACGCTTTAAGGAATAACTATAGATCAACTTTTCTATAATTAAACCCATTCATGACGCGGGTGTCGGTACCACGTTACTTTGAGCATAAGTTCAAGTGAGTGTGCTAGTATACTTGAAAAACAATTTATGTAGTTATATAAATAAGTATACGTTTGTTATTTTTTAAATGAATTACAACTATCGAAGTCGATGGAGGGGGGCTTACCTGAGTTTGCTCGCATACCTCTATGCGAAAAATCTGAAATACACGTGCGAGGACCACAAATATTTCCATCATGGCGAACCGGTACCCGATGCACATCCGGGGACCCTGGCCAAAAGCCAGCCAGGATGAGGGGTCGATTTTGTCCCTCTTCTCGGGAGCAAATCTAAACATTGGAAGAAGTAACAATCATCGTTTGAAGAGTAGGTTTGTTTGTCTGGAGCTCAGTCAAGCGGATGGAATTAAAACCCGTCCGTGTGGACAAACAAGTTTGCCACATGAAATTCTCAAATTATAGAATCTCAGTGACAAAATATGCATTTAATATGCATTTAAAAATATAAATATATTTCAATTATGTCTCTAGATCAATATTCTTGAACCGTTAAATCAAATTATTGAATGCCAAACAATAATTAAGGTGAACATTTATGTCTAAAGTGGGTTTCCATGCTTTTATACCATTAAGTGAAAGCCGTCTCGCTATTTCAATTTAGGCTTAAATCGTACACACTAAAACTTCAGAATTGACCTGGATCCGGGTTCCGTGGAGCATGACTTGACCCGGAATATGTATGAACATGAACCCGAGACATATGTCGAACTGACGCAGAAGCCGAGCCACTGCTTCACCCAGGTTCGGGGTTCTCAGCCTAACCCAGTCATGGTTCGGGCACCCTGGGACCCAAGGATCCGGGTCAAATCTGACCCAGAAGCTTTGGAGAGAGTAGTTTGGCTTAGCTTACCTCTCAGGGTCGAACTTTTCGGGTTCAGGCCAGTATTCCGGATCGGTTTGGATCGCATGAACAGCAATCTCAACTGTGATTCCCTTTGGAATCTTTACTCCCTTGATTACACAGTCTTCCTTGCAGACACGGTTGAGCCTGCCGCATGAGAAAAATAGATGAAAAACAAGAGCAAAACAAAACTAATTACCTTGCACACAAAAAACATTCATTTTTAAAGGTTTTATACAAGATATAGGTAAGGATGATAAACATTACTGTTTAACTTTAGTCTGAAAGCTTACTGATTTTAAAGTTAATACTAGAACATTATTTTTCTCTGTGATATATTTCCACTTATTGAAATGGAGTAATAGTATTCAAGAAAAGTTCGTCTGTAAACCTTTTAAAAAACACAACTATACACAGACAGCTGATTTCGGTTTTTACAACCCAAATAAAGGATGATGTATTTGCAAGCTAAACAAATGCGCTTGGTTATATTCACTATTTTCATCTGACTCACACAGCAGACTAAGCCCAATTTTTCACAGGTTTGTTATTTCATGTTTATGGGTGAACAAAAATGAACACGGTCTGTGACTAATTTTGTAGCTCTACCAATCCCGTGTAAATCTTGGAAGACTTTTTGTATAATGGTTTAGTTCAAAATTGGTACCTCCGTGTCCATTTTGATGATTCGGCTATGGTGGCCCCGAAGAGGCATTCAACATTAATATTGTTGTGGTGGCAAAGTCTTGTGAAATTGGCACGTAGATATTTGCTTCCGTATTTATGTTGGACGTCCCTTCAGGGCCATCGTATTATAGGGATCCTTTCTAACCAACATTTCCAAATTAAGTTATTGTGCTCTTTAAATTAGCGGTTTAATATGAGGGAAGGAAAGATGAGTATACCACCCCGAACCCAATCAGTTAATATAACAAATATTGGCCCCCATAATATGCACATTTATATCAATTCATCACTCACGAAGCAACTGTCGGGAACAACCGAAGGGTCTCGCGGATCACCATGTCAGTGTAAACCATATGGCTGGTTTTTTCAAGGGTGATTTCCGAAGTCATGACCTCATCGACTTCTTGAATGACGCGCTCTTGGATTTCTGGGTGAAGGGCCAGCAGGTAGAAGATGTATGACAATGTAGCGGGACTGGTCTCAAGGTTGCCCGTGAAGAAACTCATGCACTGTGGGGAAAACCAATCAATATTGCTCAGCGACTAGTATTCACAATTTGTACTATATCTTTATTTACATTGAACAATTTATGTTTCTTTTAGTCAAGTTACTTTGTCTTATTGTCTGCAAGACAATACTTTGCAAACTTAAGCCCATCACATTTAGTTTGTAATAATACACTCTAAAGACTTCCGGGTCAGAACTGACTGGACCCGGGTCCCGGTGGGCCTGACCTATTTATCTGTGAAAATAACCCAGAAATGGGTTACAATTACGCAGGATCCGAAGTAACAATTCCTTCCTTTCAACCATTTTCAGGGTCAGCCTGACCCAGATAGGAGTCAGGCCCCCCGGGACCCGGAATCCGGGTCAATTCTGACCCGGAAGTTGTCTAGAGTATAAGTTTTGATTAAGTGTGTGTAAATGACTGTTTTGTAGGAGCAATGATTGATTACCAGTTTAATTGCCTCATTGATAAAACGCAGCAGTAACAGTTCACCTTGTTTGTTTGCAAGATGTAAGCCTGCAACATGAAAATGCTTACACTCATACGCCATTGTCTGTGTTGTAAATATATCAAGTATTCATATCTTTGAAAGATTTGCGATCGCGATTGTTGTCAATCTGGTCAGTCTTGCTTTATTATTATCATTAGGTGTTTGGGCAACAGCCGAACACCTATTGTTTTTGTTCGTTTTTTTGTTCGTTTTTTTTATTATATTTTTTTTAATTCTTTTTCTCAGAGTCATTTGTTCGCAAGCAAATGCATAGTTGCGAAGATTACATTCAACTTGAAACTTTTCTTGTAGGTAGACTACAACTTGTAGATGATCCTAAAAGTTAAAAATGTCATTATGACGTCATCAGTTGTTGAAAAACAATGAACCATAGTTTAATTTTTTCGAAAAATCAGTACTCGAGTACAGGATCTATTTCAACAATTTATACGTCATCGGAGAGGTCATCAAAAAAGTAGCAAGCGCTACAGCGATGACCCGATTTGACCTTGACTTCCGGTTCAAACCGGAAGTTGGACATTTAAAAAAATCACATCTCAAGAACTAGTCTTGCTTTGGGCAAACTATTTACATAAAGTTTTAGGTCCTTCTCAAACTTTTTGCACAGAGGTAATCCAGTGTTTTTTTTAACAAACACTCGAGTCTAGTCATTATTATTATTTTATTTCTCTGCATAAGTTCAATAAAAATTACACACCCAAAAAGATACAAAATAGATATGTAGAAGGCTAGACTGAGGAGGAAAATGTAAAGTTTCCTATAACCTAAAGGTTCAGTCTGCCGGTTTTTTTTTTCTTTTCTAAAAGGTATAGACACGCAACATAAACAAACCATTGAATAACAAACCATTAATGGAAACAAACCATTGAGAAGATCTCGGATTTTGTCAGGGCAGCTCGTTGTATCAGGTGGCCATTCGACTTGTTTTGAGCTTCGGGGTCCTTGTGCGAGTTCACCATGAGCTGCAGGAAGTCTTTGTATTTCTATCGCAAAATTTAAAAAAAGTGTTAACTTTGTCGACATTATCAACATTTCATCAATTTTAAAGATTTAAAAAATGGACGCTGTGTAGCGTTAAAAGCAGAGTGTACCTTTAGTTGATATTCAACATGTTAATGACCATAATAACGTTACTGGTAAAGAGCATTGTTTGAAACAACCCCCCCCCCCTTTTGAAGTAATGTATTTTTAGCAAATAATGTAACTTTTGGTCCAAAAAAAGTAATCTGACAAAGGCTTCAGGCATCTGGAAGCACACAAATATATGCAACATTTGTGTGTGTGGGGAATGAGTTTTTTGTTTTTTTTTGTACGGGGATGTTTTTTTTTTTTTTTACTTTGATGACCAGATCCACAAGTTTGTTATTTTATGCATACGTTGGAACACAGCAAGTAAGGGGGGTCTTTGACAATTTTCAAATGTATATACACCCTGCTTCTAACGGATACAATCGGTCTGCTGTTAATTAAAACTTCATTAAGACACTAACACCAACGCACTGTTCCGCGCATTATGTTTAACAATAGCGTGAAATATTTATTTTTTTGTCCTTGGTCTCCATAAGGTACCGAAATTGAGAGCATTTCTTTGTTATGCACACTTCAGAAAAAAATGTATGTATTATTGATGTAAAAAACACTGTGTGAACGTGTTTAAACTACAGAGTATTTCAATAGTGTTTCAAGTCCCAACACTCGTATGTAACACTTATTGTCAAGTTTTCCGATTGTCAAGTATTACAAGAAACTTTTCACTCACCGTGGCATGTTCATCGGTCTTTCTCACGTCCATAATGTCACTGACGAGCTCAGCGAAGAAATTAACAGAATCGTGCGGGTGAACGGCGCATCCGAAATATAGGAAAATGGACTCCAGTGGAGGAAAAAGCACTATGGGATAGAAAAATTCAAACAATTGTACTATTCTGGTATGTTTTTACTTTTTTTCTTATTATTTATTTATTTATTTATTTATTTTATTTTATGTATTCATTTATTTATTTTTATTTTTACTTTTATTTATTTATTTATTTATT